>JAVYIG010000788.1:221781-452718 GCA_035222895.1 Strongylocentrotus droebachiensis
TGTCATATGATGATGATGGAATTCAGACTGGTAGCATGTCATTGCTCAGAAAGACTGGACTATGACTTTCCTCCTGGTGTCGTGTGTGAATTTATGAAGCTTGAAGATCTCGCTCTCGTAGAAGGCAGACAGGTTGAGGATGTTAATTTGACGAGCCTGAGAATACACACAGAAGAAAAACAATTGAGGAATAAATAACCAAACATTTTACAACAGGTAGAGTGGTAATTTATGAAGGAAAGCATTGATAGAGTTGCAAACAATAAGGTATTCAGTATCAATGAATACTTTATATCAGTTATCAAAGCAACTCATGCCATCCTATCAAAACTAATAAATCTGATCATTGTATATTCACACAGATTTCTGTGGTTGCATTTCTCTACAACAAACTCCTTTCATGTGAAAAAATATCAAGAATGTTAACACTAAACATAAACTGAACCATTCAATACTTTATACATTACATCAGCAAATTAGCAACATATCAATATTTAATTGCAATAAACTTTCAATGTCAAAAACAAAGTGGGCATTAAAAAAAAGGTTTTATTAATAATGAAATGATTTAGAACCAGGTTATGCTGGCAATAACGGATCCATCGTTCACAAATCACCACTTGAGCCACAAGATTCTCACCTTATCAGCAAGATCCTTTTCTGAGATCTCTACTATGTCTTGCTCTGTGCCATAACGTGTTCTGTGGAACGACATCTGTTCTTGTACCAGCTGTTTCAGCACAAACAGCAAGAGCTCGTTGTTGTCTCGTCGGAACGTCAGGTAGCGGGAGAAGTTCTGGACAGAAAATGAAAAGTAGGAAGAAACATTAATCTGAAGAGTCAATCAAGAGTCAGTGTAAATAATAACTTGTGCACTGAATGTGTAACTAGAAATGTTCACACAGTGTTTACTAATGACATTTAGACAGCAAGACACATTTGCAGGTTCCAACATTTTTGATGTGATTCATTTCATTTCACCAAATTTCTACAAATCTGAGCTACTTTTCGTCACCTGGCTGGTAGAAGGGCGTTAACTCCTATTTCAGGTAAAAAATGAAGCGCTAAGCAGAAGGGCGTTAGCACTAAATCGCCTCAAACTTTTATAAAACTGACTTAT
Organism: Strongylocentrotus droebachiensis; assembly: GCA_035222895.1. NCBI lineage: Eukaryota > Metazoa > Echinodermata > Echinoidea > Camarodonta > Strongylocentrotidae > Strongylocentrotus > Strongylocentrotus droebachiensis. Next base: position 222,902 of record JAVYIG010000788.1, read on the forward strand.
TTCTGAAAAAAATTTGTGGCCGTGTTCTGTTATAACATTTCTATTAGTCTTTTAAGTTTTAAAACCATTTTCTTGATGAACATTCAGTTTAAATATAAAACAAATCTTTCAATGTGAAACGCCCTTCTGCCAGCCAAGCAACGTTTTGATACATGCACATGAGAGTTCAAATTTTTCTTTCTTTTTTCTTTTTCAATTCTCATTTTATTAATTCTTCCATCATGATTTCAAACTTTTAAAACATATATATCAAACATAAGTTCATAAAACCATACATGTTTTTTTTTCTTTCTTTCTTTTTCATACATAAGACTTGAATTGTACATGTGCAACACAAAATTGTACAGTTATTGTATTACTTTTACTACAAAATTGTCATGCAGGAGCGACAAAATAGTAATTATGTAATATCACTTATTATGATGAATTGACTCATGATAATCTAGTAGTTATCATTCGGCTTTACATTACTGTTAGACTGGAGGAAGGGTAGAAATGGACCAATGTGAACGTACCTTGCGCATGCTTCTCATGATACTGTATTTCTGTGTATCTATGAAGCTCTCCAGCATGACCCGGATAGCCATGTTCACATCGTCTTCATTGACGTACTCCCTCAGGTGCATCTTGGCGTTGGCCTCTGCCATACGGATCACCGACTCGATGTGACGAACTGTGATGGGGATGCTTCCAGTTGCCTGAGAAAGAGAAATGAAGGATTGTTACTGATGCAGAAGGGTAAGAGATAGGAGTCATCTTTATAATATGTGAATGAAGGAGTCAATAAGAGAAGTCATTTTCTTTACAAAGCGGTGTATTAGCCAATAGAAATTGCAACCCTTTGAAATACTGCTACCATTAAGTCTTTTTTTTAATAATTATAAACAAATTTACATTGCATAATTTTGTGCAATCTATTCTTTGACCCACAACTTTAGACATAAGTTTATTGCTCCAGATATAGTAAACTGATAATTTAGGAAACTTTGAAATGACCCATTTGATGTTTTCAGAATGTGCTTCAAGTGAAGCCTGTGCATAAATAGACAAAGAGATGTAGTCTTTATAGACAGGTGGTAGTATATAGTAGATATCTCATTCAGAAATGAATTAAATATTCAAAGGGCTTTCCATACAGATGGTTGATAAAACAGGCTTGACTGTATCACACACCATGGGGGTGTTACACAAAGATCCTAAGTTGAACTTATCTCTAAGTTGGACTTAACACTTATGGAAAGCCGTTAGCATGGTTGAAAATAGGTTGAAAATATTTTGTAAAAGTTATTTCAAAAGGCATAAAATGTTGATTCAAATCATTCATATTTTCTATTATCAAGGAGATTTCATGTTCTTGATGTGGAGTTTATGAACAGTCTAAAATACTTCAATTTTTGCTTTTGGAAATATCTAATTTTAAGGCTATACAAATGGCTCTCCATAATTTTTAGGTCCAACTTAGAGTTAAGTTTGACTTAAGATCTTTGTGAAACACAGTCACCCCCATGGTCTAATTGGAAATGTATCTCACCATGGATTCCCTGCGGAGGTCAGAGTACATCTTAGCCACCTTGTCCTGGTCCATGTGATGAAGCTTAGGATGAACCTTGTCCTTGGAGTAGATCAAGTACTTCTTCAACAACTCCTGGGGAATCTTCTCCAGACCGCTAGTAGTAGGTAAATCCTAATGTAACCATGGAAGATACAGAGGGGGGTAGAAATGTAAATAGGTTATCAGTGATGGACGGTACTTCAAAATAGTCCTATCAGCTCATGGCGAACATATGACACAAGTCCAGCAACAGATGTTCTGAGATCAATTACCCACATACAGCAGTTTCTAACTTCAACCCTTCCCTGATCTAAAACCTTAACCCACATCTTTGATAATATGGATATTTATATAGCGCCAGTATCTGCCAGGCTCTGACGCTCATGCCGCTGTACACATATTACCTTGGTTGTAGCCAAGCTGCCGAAGTAACCAGCGCTCAAGCATATCGGGTACCCATTAACACCTGGGTGGAGAGTGGCAAATATAGATTAATGTAGTGCAGCGGCGGGACCCGAACCCATACCTTGTGATCTGCAGTCAGGTGACCTATCCACTAGACCACAACACCTCTATGATGAATGAATCCCAGAGCAAATGTTCCAGGTGCACTCATTCAAATCCCCCTATAACTCTACAGCACAATAGATGCTTTGCTTTGCTCGAGAGTATTTTGTCACAACAAGGGTACAAATATCGAAATTTTCATTTTTTTTTATTCTAAAACATGTGGAAGTTCACAACTGTGAAGAAAAGAAAATGCAAAACTATCTCAACAGGTTCTCTCTTAAAAATAACAGCCTTTCTCGATTTGACGAGACAATACTTACAGGTAGCTTGGCTAGATCCATGTCAGTATTTGAAGGATGATGCCTGATGTGACTGTCGGTAACGAATCTAGCCAGCAGTTCATCTTGAACAGGGTCGACGGTGTCTCGAACAACACAGAGGATGTCAAAACGAGATAAGATGGGTTCTGTCAGGTCAACCTGAAAGTGTGGACAAAAACAAAATAAAAATCCTTACAAGGTGTTAATCATCACAGGAAATTTCAACAAGGATCAGTCATATGACAAGGTTTAACTTACCAAGTTATCTATGAGCCAGGGAAATGGATGTAAAAATTTGGGGATAGAGAAAGCAGAGCATATAAAGAGAAATAGATGAGAGAGATACAGAGACAGTGAATGACAGAGAGAGAGAGAGAGAGAGAGAGTGGGGAGGGAGAGAGAGAGAGAGAGAGAGAGAGAGAGAGAGAGAGAGGGAGAGGGAGAGAGAGAGAGAGGGAGGGAGGGAGAGAGAGAGAGAGAGAGAGAGAGAAAGAAAGATATTAAGAATAATAACAGGCATTCATATGGAGCCATCTATCTAAAAAATTCTATTCTGTTTCCAGATAAACCAAACATGCACCAACTTGCACCAACTTCCTTTTTACACTGGCCTCATCAGAAGAACATCAGACTATCCTTTAATTTATCAAAACCTCCTGACTTACATTTTCTGAGAAGGTGAGCGAGGGGTTGTATCTTCCACCGATGGGGTTAGCAGCTGCCATGATGCTGCATCGGGCCTGGAGTGAGGTGACGATGCCTGCCTTGGAGATGGAGATACTCTGCTGCTCCATAGCTTCGTGAATACTGGTACGATCTGAATCATTCATCTATGCAAATGACAAAGAATAGCACCTTGAGATTGCAGTTTGAGCTTATAAAAGTAGACTGACCAATGGTTACATCAATCTGAATTCTGGCTACCATCCAGTTGAAGAAAATTGGGTAATTGTATCAGTCTTTTTCATACATTTTGCAAAAGAAAGTTAACGATTCATTCCAATGAAGAATCGGTCAATCATTCATTCAGATTTGTTCCAAGTAAACCTAATATGAACTGACTTCAAAGTTCCATGTTTTTAACAATGTCAAATAGTACATTCAGGAATTAAAGCTCTTCTTGATCTCAGCAAACAATATGCTTAAAGGTATAGACAACTTCTGCTCATGCTATTGCATTGTAAAAGAAACGTGGAATCAATTAGAAAAGTTTGATCATCTAGCATATAAGTATTGGTGTGTACTGCAAGGTTAGTCAAAATATATTCTTTCACATGATTGGTAATAAGAGCTTCCATTTCATTTTATGAGAGGGGGCGTTTCCAAAACTGGTCTATACCTTAAAGAATTATTCAAGAATTACCTTATCAAACTCATCGATGATACACACTCCCTTATCAGCCAACACAAGAGCTCCAGCCTCCAGCGTCCACTCTCTGGAGACGGGATTACGCTGGACATAAGCTGTCAGACCAACGGCCGAAGCACCTTGACCGGTGGTGAACACTGCCCTCGGTGCCGTCTTCTCTACGTACTTGAGGAACTGGGATTTGGCTGTGCCTGGATCACCACAGGCCAGGATGTTGATGTCACCTCGAACTTTGTGCTTTTGACCTGCACACAAAGATAAAAGTTATTGTATCAAAATGTAAAATTACAATCATAATCATACTAGATATAGAAGTTGGATACAAGATCCAAGAGTGATTGATATAGTACTGTTAAATACTTTCTCACTTCACCCCTAGACCAAACCCGTGACCAAACACTATACCTAACCTTATCCCTACCCCTTCACCTAAAGCCCAGTCACAACCCTACCCATAACTTTACATTTTTAACAAAAATAAAAACCCAGACAAAAAGTTGCCAAAGCAGATGACTGAAACTATAATGGCTGTTCATCTCTGATATATTTCAGGTAAATAAAGCGGGACAGAAAAACTATGTTCATTTACCTGATATTTCCATAAACTACAAATAATATAGAATTAAAATTAATATTGTAATTCAAAATGGGATCTGGAAGTAAAGAGAAACTTTACCTGGATTCTTGGGTTCTCCACCGAACAAGGCCAATGCTATCGCTCTCTTGATGTCATCATGGCCGTAGATTGAGGGTGCAATACTGGCAAAGATCTGAAGAGGACCAGACAGATTGAATTTTTTTGTGAGACAAAGCATTTTTGTGAGAGAAGGAAGATGTCCAACAAGAATGTAATGTTGCGAATCATGCTAGATCACTTTTATTCAATATCTGTGGCACTGCATTGAGAAGGCACACTTAGCTGTCATTAAAATGTACTGATTACCATAACATAAAATCAACATCTAATACTGACTGATATACTAATACTAGTTACCTCTACACCAACATGTTCTATTTGTGTGGAACCTGAATATCTTAATGACACCCTCCAAATATATACACCATCTCATAATCTTCGCTCAGCAACCGACACATGTAAACTTATCATTCCCAAATCTAGACTCTCAGCAGCTGAAAAACGATTTGCAATAGCCACATCAAAGACTTTGAACATCCCCCTTTCCATTTTAAGGGAAATAACCTGTCTTGCCACCTTCAAAAGATCCCTCAAAACTTACCTTTTCCTCCAGTGATCTATGTGATCTATTTCATGTGAGACTGTACACTTTTGTCCTCTTTTCATATATTTGTATTTGTAAGCGCTATGGTACTTAATTGTTTTTAGCGCTCCTCAATATTCTATATTACTATTATTATTATTATTATACAGCCAGAAAAAAATCTGCTTGTTAACAGCGCATAAACAAGTAATTTCGAAGTATATAAATATACCCTCAATGATGTTTCTTTACTGACTTTGTGAGCTGCAATCCTACAATAAACCATGATTCAAGCAGTAAACGATATTGATTATAATTCTTACCCTCTCTCCGATACGTTCATCCCTGGAGAGTGCCACTAAAGCCTTCACGTCGTCATCTGTAAGAGCACCAGCCGCCATCTTGTCGTCTTTCTTTGTGATGTAGTTTGCTTGGATGAGAGTAGCAAACACAGGAAACCCATTGGACGTGTTGAGAGAGCCGTCATAGTTGTTGTTGTACACTCCAGTTAGCTCCTGTTAACATATGATAGGTTTTGTGAATGATATTTTGGATGAACTCTTCAAGCAGAGACATAACTTTCTCAATAATTAAAAGGTTTACCTGCAGAATAAGTCTTTAGAAATTAATGATTTAATTTGAATAAAAAGAAAGAAGCATCAACACATATCTTACATCACTTTTGATTTGCCCAGCAATACATAAGTTTAAAAGTATATCCTTCTATCCTGGAATTGTTCTCAAAATAAATCCTAAAAACACCTTGAACAAAGTCTATAATTCCTTCTTAAAATATTTCTGAATGACTTAAAAAGTATCACAATTCCTTTTTTTTTTAAAGGAAAATTATTGTCTTATTGTATTCTTCATACTCTAAAAATGCCTCAGTAACTAACATTGAAATAGATACAGGATCAGGATTTTTTTTTTAAAGTTGCTTTGAAAACTCACAATTTCATCTCCTGGCTTGCAGCTATCTACCAGATCAGCCAACAAGATGGCATCTTTGGATCTGGGAAGTCTTCCAGCTGCGACCTTGCCCGGACTCTCCTGGATGGTGATACGCTGGTAGTTCTGGTATAGGGTCTGTACAGGGATAAGCAACAAGGCAGGATATATGATATTAACCTTAAGATGGTTGATGAGCCATTGACAATTAAAACTGAGCAGAAAATAGAAAAGATCAAGATGCTGCTTTTTCACTTCATAAATTTTGAAACTAATTATTATTGATATGAACATATATTGAGGCAGAGGATATAGTTGTTAACAGGGAGGGAATATAGAAGGGAATTAGGGGAAGAGAGACAGAGACAGAGACAAAGACAGACAGACTGAAGGACAGATAGAGAATGAAAGAAAGTAATGGATAGAAAACAATGCAATTACCTGTTCCATGTTGATTTCAAATGGTCCTGTTGACTGACACTCTGGACAAGATCCAGGTCGGACCTCCTGGTTCTGGCTCTGGTAGAAAGGTCCAAGAACAAAACCACATTTGGGACAGTCATATTTGATCATACTGAGCTGGGGCATGATGCCCGTTGAGCTCGTCACAACTCCACTCGTTCGGATCAGTTGGTTCAGATGAAGTTGCCTGCAATATGATTGTAACAAAGATAACACATTTAGCAACATACCAGTAAATATCCATCAAACTCATATCAACGTATAGTAATGCACACTATCATCTAGTGCAGAGTGAAGTTATACGAGAGACTTGCCTGAGAAGTAAACTATATCTTATCAATATTCACTACATCACATCAACAATAATAGTTTTAGAAGAAACTGTAGATGAAAGTTTCAGATGATAAAGTAGGTAGAACAAAGGGAAATTTGAAAGAGCACAACTTTTTTTTCATTCACAGGAATATCATTTCAAGAAAGATATTCAAGGATCCAAACTTAACATAGAAAACGACTAAAACACGTGAACCAGACAAGAAGTGAAACAAACCTGAGAGATCTGAGCTCTTCAACAAGTGGAAGCTCTGCAATGCGGACATGGATCTCCTTGGCGATTTGCTCGTACTTGGGGAACATGGCCAGGACGACTTCCTTGGCAGCTTCATCAAAGATCTTGAGCATTTCAGTCGGTGCCTCGGGCAGAAAGTAGGCCAGGACCTGCTCCTGAGAGGCCAGGATGTTGTAATCAACAACCAGACTCTCTTTGTTGCCTAGACAACACATAAACAAAAGGAATTATTTACTATTTACTTCGGAATCAAATTTCTGCAAACCTCTGCGACACAAAAACAAGTGAGGTCATTCTTTTCACTTGCATCAAATTTGAACTTCAGCAAACTTCAGCAATCATCAACAATGGGTTCAATAAAATACAAACATTATTAATTGTAATCCTAAAATAAGAAATAAATCCAGTACACGGCATACACTGATCTAAATCAATATAATTTCACTGTTTGTAAAGGCACTTCATACACCGTGCGGTTGTAATTGTCTATTTGGCATTCCATAATTTTATCGTCTGCGAAGATTGTAATTTTTGGCCCAAAACTGGGGCACGTTATGGCGATGGAAAAGGAATTGCATCGTTAATCGGCATATTATTTATGCCTGCCTGAGACTTTGGTAACAAGTGGCACAGTGGTAAGCATAAATAGAACTTTTAGGTTTAATTTCAAGAGAACTCGCTCAGTATGCATACAGCAATCAGTGTTATTCTACTGTAGAACTTATAGCTCGTGTATCAGATTGATGCATTGTATGCATAGTGTGCAGGTCTTTGTGTAGTACTATAATTATGAATATCTGTTTGTATGGAAATATACAGAAACTCTTAATCAGTATCGAATTTATTGTGTAATGATAACTCAACTAGATTAAACTCAAACCTCAGTCCTGAGGAAATAAGCACTCAAATACGCCAAAACTTGATATAAGATGGTTGACATTACATTTATTGCTCACATAACATTTCTGCAATTACATTGTTTATTTAAGCTGTTTTCGACACCCATTGTATACAGTTAAATACGTTTACAAATATTCCTTATTTGTAGGATATCAGTTTAGAGTTTACTTCTAATTTTCACAACACTTAGTGTATTAAATACTGGACTCATGATACGGTGGAACCTCATTATTAAAGGCACTGATGTGGCAGACTTTACCTATAACAATGTATCTTCTCTCGTCCCAAGTGCCTCGTTATAATGCAGTTGCACTGTAACATGCTTTGATATGATGATATACTTATGTTGGATTTTGTTCATTTGTTTGTTTGTTTATAGTTTTTAAGGGAATCTAAGGAACAAAGTGAATCAGCAAGCCAAAGAGTCAGCTTTGACCATGATGAAGAGACTAGATTCAATAAAGCTGTTTTGACTATTGTTTACCCAGTATGAGAACACGTGCGAGCTTTCGTTTGTTTGTCGTCATAGTCCGGGCAGGCACACTGTTTTTACATTCTTTTCAAAGCAAATGAGATGGTAAACATATAATTCCTTACATTTTTACTTCTGAACTTCTTACCTTCACACATCTGTCTGATCTTCTCACGATAGACGTTATGGCCCTTGTCATCAACAAAGGTACAGAGGAAGTTCTTGAAACGATTGTAGATCTCAAGACGAGGAGCAGCCAACGAGACCCATTCCCTGACAGAGTGACCCTTCATGTCTTCTAGGTTCTCTATGCTCTCAATCATCTGTTCACAAAAATCAATGAAACATTGTATTGTCAGATTGTTACATACTTCTCGAACAAAAATGAGAAAGATGTCAATTCTATTTTAAATTCTGGCATCTAGAAAGTTCTAGAAAATATCAATGAAATTGATCTCTTGGGAAAAACATTCAGACATGACCCGAGAGACTCATCAGAATACAAATTGAATAGTATACAAATAGAGAGTACTGGTACATATTTATTCAATCATCAATATTTCTACTTTACTTTGAAATCATTTAGAGCAGTGAGACAAAAGAAATCATTTAGAGCAGTGAGACAAAATATAAATGCAGTTAAATTTTAAAATTCACTTTTTGTCTTACTAAAATGTATAAATTATTATTATGATTTGTTTATTACAAATGTAACTATGTTTTGTATACATTTTACATTGTATTCGTTATTATGTATTGTATTTTGTTGGAATAAAAAATAAAAATGAAATGAAAAGGCCCTCTATGATGTGTGACTCCCAACTTTTGTGAATTTCATGATAAAGCATAAAATAACAATGACTGCTCATTATGATATACTTTACGCACTATTTTGTCTTAAAAGCAGCCATATATATTTCAATCCATGATTTCATAAAGCAAATCAATTTCCAGACAATTACGCATTTGATATCATACCTCTTCGTCATCCTCGATTCCTTCTGCTGCCCTCTCTGCCATTCTCCTCCTTCTGGTTGGTCTCTCATCTTCTTCATCACTCTCCTCTGGAGAACACAAGATGGGGAAAATGGAACCATTTGTCATTAAATAATTCTTCATTTTCAAGTTAAGACATGTCTTCACTTTTTTGGCAGCTGAAAGAGCACATTTTCAACATGGATCAAACAAGTGGACAACAGAAGGTATCAAAAATATTTTAATTTCCTCATAAGAGGCATACTGACAACAAAACAAAACAAAAACATATAGACATAGAAACAAACCATGGCAAAATCAAAACAAAGAAGTTTTCCAATACTATCTAAACCATGAGAAATTATGCTTGCAGTATTAAATAGGAGTTTTTAACAAGTTGACACAGTTTATTCTAGTTTAATACCATTTTTTTAAATCTGTGCACATAAAAATCTGTAACGTTGGAGTATTTCTATGGGCTCCATTCTTACCATAGAGGAGGCCAGGCCTCATACGCCCTTGTGCCAGAGCCTCATCACGATCCCTCTTGCGCATGGCTCTCTCAGCCGCAGCCCTCTCATCTGGTGCCATGCTGTCATAGTCTTCTTCATCAATGTTGTCTGGGTCAAAGCGATCCAGTTCTGGGATGACACGGTAATCTCTGCAAAGAAATAGTGAAGTGAATTATGACATGAATATTTTATTTTGCAAAGTTCCAATTCATAACAAATCTAACTTTTACTGTCAATGGGCAAGTCATTTTATGCGGCTCATGAAAGTGCCATAATAAAACTAACTCACAATTTAATTTTATTCAATTTTGTCCTATAGCAGAAAAATCTGCAATATAAATCATAAAAGGTCAACACTAATTCCTTTAAATTGCTGCTTACTACAACAAAACCAAAAAAAATCAAATGATACCCATAGTTGGGGACATTGCCCTTTTAACAGAAATTGATTTCCAAAGGGTTCCACTAAATTTACCTTTCAAAATTATTTCCAAAAAGTTCTTCTCCATCTTCTTCCTCTTCCACCTCTGGCACTCCTCCGGGCTGGAGCTCAGACTCGTCTTCAAATGGAGGCAGGTCGCTTCGACCAGGACTAGACGATAACAGGCCAGAGCGGTCTGCTGCAGCTGGACTAGTCGGATCAGAAAAAGGCTCTGATGTTCGATCCTAGATGTGGACATAAATGGTAAGGAGGAAATTTAGAGCAATAGTGACATTACTCGTCAACACAATTCAGACAGTAACAGTATCAACACAACAGTACAATTGTACAGTACAAAATGTTATTGTTAAAATAACAATGTTGTTAGATCTTTAGTTTCAAAATTCAAAAGTATTTAGGGCCTATCTGGATCTAGTCTAGATCTAGAAACAAGTTTGTTAGTCAGTGTTACTGTTTAGCTTTACTGAATTTGAAGTCCAAGTAGATCTAGATCTAGAAATCTAGACCTAGTTTTAAGACAAGTAACAAAACAGACTCTCACTCTCATCTCGGTCTGTCTCACTATTTTTTTTCTGACATCATTCTGACTAAACTAGTAAGACATAGATCTAGATCTACTGCAAGTGGAGATCAAGCATAGAAAATAAATGCATGCTGAGCCAGACACTTGACAGTGACATTTTGTGAGGCTCTCAATGATTTGATTTTGCCAAATGTCAATGGACAATGACATCAATCATCAGCGCCGCGCCAGCCTTTTCCATTTCCAACTCCAACTTACAATAATTTATAAACTCAAATCGGCCTCTAGCTCAATCAATTTAATAATTAGAAATAGGTCTAGAATGTTACTTTTGAGTTTAGATCTAGTGGTGTTTAAAAAGTTTCAATGGCTTAATGTCAAATCTTATTAATTATTACCCCTATTCATGATTTGCATCTCATTGCCCTACGAATAGTCACTAGAATCTAGACAAAGATAGAGATCTAGAAAGTCTATGTCCACCATTTTTAAATGCCCAGACCACAATAACATTGAATTTGAAATGAAGTGACCAACAAACACACATCATGCCATCGCACTCTCAGACACAAGAATTTGATCACACATTTCTCGGTATAATACTCACAGCCATTTTTGCAGATATTTAAAGTTTCCTTCCACTTAAAAACAAAACCTGTAGACCCTAGGTAAAAATCACTCGATTGCAGCACGGAACAGTTGTTGTTTTCGTACCTACTCGGCTCGCACGTTGACTCGAGATACGCGATGGCTCAGCTGTTTCCCGCAATAGCACACCCGTGATCGAAAACCCCGCGAAACTGATCAGAATTAGTCTCGACATACAGGCCCAAGAAATGTTATTAGTCTGCATAAACAGACTGCATTTGACAGCCTACAGCAGCTCTGGTGGACCCATAGACAAATAAAATCAGTGTATTTTATTCGGGGATATAATTTTGTTGAGACTACATCTGGCGACACCGAATCAAGACAAAATATGTTAAAATATCTAGCAAGCAGAGTTTTTAACACTCTGATTTTCAGAGCCCGGACTGATCTTTATAGCCCGCGAGATGTAGCCTTTAGTCAAGGCACTCGTGCTGTATTTCCCTAAACGCGCCTGAATACATAGACTAATCGCGCGACGACTGTGATCTGTGGGACGAGGTGCGTCAGCATCTCGGCCTTTACTAACCTGAGTGGTTGTTGTAGTTTATTTCTTTTGTTTTGTATTATATTTCCGCTCCCGAATCAGGAGATAATTAGATGCAAAGCATCTTACCCAGAAAGCCGGCCAAACCGCTCCTTCCAATCCGACGCACCAATCAGAGTAGACGATTCGAGAAAACTTCATGCATATTCATTATCAACATATAATCATAAATACATTTTTGAGCGGTTACAGAACATGGCGAGCGACGGAGGAGATCTCTTATCAAAGAGCCTTGAATATGCGGTCGAAAGGTTGAAATTATCATCTTTTAAGGAGTTACAATCAAAAGCTATAAAATCAGCGGTGAAAGGGGAAGATGTATTTGTTAATCTTCCAACGGATTATGGCAAATCTGCGATTTTTCAAGCCATTTCACTGTGCAAGGACTTCTTTGTGCGGACGACCACAGTCGCTGCCAGCACACCATCCCCATCGGGATCGGCGTCTACTCCCGAAGCTGCCCAGAGTTCGGGGGCCTACTCACATCGCACTGCACTGTCCATTGAAGTTATCGTTTCACCTCTTATTTCTTTAATGAAAGAATGTGAACCAAACTTGTCACACACAATAAAATGATATCTTCAGTTAAGTTCAGTATAAGAAATAGCTAGGAAAACTCTTGCACAGGAACCATGCAGAATGTGCTGCATAGTAGATATCTACCCTTTTTTGCACATCTATTACATTATAGACCTAAGCAGAATTACCAGAATTTGATGTCCTTTTCATTATTTTAATTCACTTGCATGCAGCTAGCTCAGCTAGCCCTGCAAATTCAAAGCTCCATGAACGCATCGTTTTCACACGTACACAGATATTCACGTGTTGTACAATAACAATTCCGACCAGCTGATCGTGCGAACCACTAGAGTCTATGCGTAGGTTAAAATGAAAAACAAGGGAACAAAATTTTACTATGAATCTACTAAAGTAGCAAAATAATAAATACCCTAGTCAATAAGTAGAATATTGTTTTTGATAAATTCATATTTTATTCGAAATTGAACTAGATATTATTTATTTTTTTTTAGTACATTTGAATACCGATTCCCCCACAATTTCATGGACGAAGCCATTTTAAACACCGCGCGGTTAAAACAATTAGGATTGGCCACGATCATCGCTAGCTGCTGTATATGTAAGACCCTCATGCATATGCACATAATGATGAGCTCCGCAATTTAGCAAAGGCCAAGCCGCTGAAGCGGCTCGGTCCAGCGATCACTGCTGTAAAGCCACACTGCGTTAGTCTATTTTCAGACCCTGCTCGGCAGACAAGCAGCGCGCGAGGCCTTGTCCAAAGGCTAGCGAGATGCAGCAGAGCCACTCTCTATCCCTGGATGCAGGATTATCAGAGATCAACATGTACCCCAGGTACCCTGTCAAAATAAATAGATAAATAAGGAAATATATAACTGAATGGGCTCCGATGCCCCCGATATGCCCAAGCTTGCGTGTCTTTAACCATTTTGTTTTCTTTCTTTGCCTCACCAGAGGATTTATTGATTATAATATAGGCTCTGAAAGGTTACATTCAAAGATACAATACTACAAATCTAATTTACATAATCACAAAAACATTATTATTGTCATAACAAAGAATTGAAATTAAATTTGGCTTTGCAAAGCAATATTATTGAATCAAAATTAATACAAAAATTATACTGATAGTTTTGTTTCCCTCTCTTTTTTTTTAACACCTAAGGCCAAATAAAAAAAAAAACACTTATACCCTTTTCACATCTACCAAATATTGCTTAACCCCGGGAAATAGGTGGGGCTAAGGGGGCTCTTAGCCCCACCAATTCCTTCCTTAGCCCCACCAATTACCCGGGGTAATTTTAGCCGGCTTTCTGTTCACATTACGTTTTGTCAAAGTGGGCTAACCCCACAAATAGTACGGGACTATCTGGCCCTGCAAAATAGCAGGGTTAGCCGGGCAATTGCGGGGTTAGCCGGGCAATTGTGGTGCTAAGCTGCGTAGTGTGAATCCGAACCGGGCTAAGGAGAAGCGGGGCTAAGCAACAGCCAATCACAGACAGCGTGGTCGTGTGGTCGTGAATTTGCATTTATCGCGCGCTATGCATGCAGTTCACGTTACGCATGCATGCAGTTCACGTTACGCATGCATGCTCTCTGTATTGACGTTTAGTCTTTTACGAGGCAGAGGTCATTATGAAAAAATCTTTATTATAAAATTGATTTAAAAAAATAGTGAAAGAACATGTAGCTCATAATTTTTTATTGCATTTATCATTATCAGTCATATTTACGTAGGTAAATTTATCAAGTGAATTGGATGAAAAATGGGTAATTGATTTGTATCGGTAAAATAATAAAGGGAAAACGCTTTGCGCAAGGCTGGATAACACAACACGAGCGATACTAAAACAACAACAACAACAACAACAACAACAGCGAGCTAAAATTATTACGTACCGTACTGTATTGTTGGTCTTTTTACCACAAGCAAAGAGTTCGTTGACCGATATTGATTATAGTTCAATTGTTGCATTGATTGTCTCCTGATTTTAATTGTATTTACACCGGAATGACGGCTTTACCCATCAGAAGGACCAATTGGGAAGATGTTGAAATCAGGTTTTTCCTGAGTCTGTGGGCAGAGGGGGAGGTCCAGCAGCAGCTGGATGGCACGGTCAGGAACAAGAAAGTTTTCGACGATATGGCAAGGAAGATGGCAGACGCGGGGTATAACCGGTCACCAAACCAGCTCTGAGACAAGTTTTTCCCCTTCATTTAGTCGAAAGGCGCATGCGCGGTAGCAAAAGCATTAATATTCATGAGCTATCGAATAGTCCGGGGCTAAGGCGAACGTAGTGTGAATCGCGTGAAATTTCTTAACCCCGGCTAAGCACATAGTCCGGGGTTAAGAAAATAGATGTGAACAGCAAAAAAAATAGTATGGGGTTAAGGATAGTATGGGGTTAAGGATAGTCCGGGGTTAAGAAAAATAGATGTGAAAAGGGTATTAGTGTTTCAAGGCGTCCTGTTTTTTTCGAAAAATAGGAAGGAGGGGGCCCTTTTTATATTTTATTTTTTATTTCAAAATGGCCGCTCAAAATGGCCGCTCGGTACATTTTCCCTGACAGTCGGGGCTATTTTTTTTTCAAGATGGCCGCCGACAATTTTATTTTTTTTTAATCAGAAAAAGAGCCATTAAATGGCAGTGTTTTTCATGTTTTTTTTATTTCAAAAAAAAAAATTCAAAAAAAAAATTCAAAAAAAATTCAAAAAAAAAAATCAAAAAAAAAAAAATTCAAAATTAACAAATACAAAAAAATAGGAGGCGGCCCCCAAAAAGGAAGCGGGCGGGGACGCTAAACATGTATATTTTTTTTAATGGCCTAACGGTTCTTTTGATAAAAGCTTTCTGGTCATCATGATTTACTTTCCAATCTTTTTTATAATTTCTCTATGGAAAATTTGTTTAGAAGCAACTTTTGTCTTGTCTATCCCAGTTATATTTCGTTTAACAATCAATTTATAAATGGTCCAAAATGTTATTGTAAAGAATAAAGTACATTTACTTTCACAATCTCTTTTGAGCAGGTATTGGATACTGAACGTCAGTAATTCTTTATTTTGTATCTCTTAATATTTCTTTCAGATGTTTAATGAAGGGCTCGATTAGTTTGCATTCGATAAATGCGTGATTTATATCCTCTTTTATATTACATTTTGGGCATACATCGTCTTTACCATTAGTGATTCTCAAAAGTTCGGGAATGATGCAGACCATGCAGCGAGTGAATCTGGAATGTCTTCTATTTTCTTTGAATACAGTCGGATGCCATAGACTTGAATGTGAAAGACCTTTTGTATTCCTAATACAAGTGCATTATATAGGACCTTTTTTTAAGTTTTATATCGGACAAGTAAATTCTTGCTGGCGATCGGTTACATTTCTATGTTCTCGCCTCGATCAGACATGAATATTCAAGAGAATCTAGACTTTCCCCGACCCTGCGTAATGAATATGCATGAAATAATCATAGTATGAAAAAGACGCGGGCCGGGGGGGGGGGGGTGTATATTGCTCAGATTTTGTTTGGGCGGGGTGTGGCAGGTGTGCCGCTCAAGCCTCGAAACAGTCATTTGGGGGATTTTTTTCTCGAAGTAAAGTCCATTTTCCACAATTTTTAAAAAAATTGAATAAACAGACCCATTTTTAATGGTACTTTTGTTTAAAATGGGACCCATGTTTAGGGATTATTGTGTGAATTGAAAGTTATATTTGTTCAGAAATTGTTTGGCAAATTGTTACATGAATATCTCTTCTCATCTAGATGTACTTTTCATGCAAATCTATATATTTTTGTTGAATGAGTAGGCCTAATTTGAGAGTATTGTGAACCATTTTATTTTTTATTCATACAGGGATATTATTACGATATTGCAACATCGTTCATTGTATTGCAATTTAGCTCAAGTGTGTGTGTGTGTGTGTGTGTGTGTGTATTGGGTTTTTACAGACGTGTATCAATCAGATATGATTATTTACGTCTGGGACCGACCTTTAAACGTCACCATCCGAAAGACGTGACTCAGTTTCGAACCTGCGTCCTCGGCTGAATCAGTTTGTAACTTCCACTTTTTAGCTGGATTACAGGCGCACGCCACAACGCCTAGTTGTGATATAGTGCAGCCAGCGGCAAGAGAGGGCGACATACCAGGTAGGTGTAAGTCGTTTCACCATTTCTTTATTTTGCTCAGCCTCAGCAATGGATGCTCAGGCCCCAAAACTAGGCAAATTGTAAGATCTGATATTTCTTTGACACTGGTTAGGTAAGTTATGTTATATCTTCAAGTCTGTGATTAAACTTTTCTTGTGTGTAGACTATAGTCATGGGTAGGACAATAACATACTTTGTTTGACGACCAAAGGAATCTATGCGATGTCGATGGTGTGATCTGTGT
Source organism: Strongylocentrotus droebachiensis (assembly GCA_035222895.1). Taxonomy (NCBI): domain Eukaryota; kingdom Metazoa; phylum Echinodermata; class Echinoidea; order Camarodonta; family Strongylocentrotidae; genus Strongylocentrotus; species Strongylocentrotus droebachiensis. Next base: position 239,808 of record JAVYIG010000788.1, read on the forward strand.
GACTAATGTGTCGCATGTCGGTAGTGAGAGCTTTAGAGAGGCGTTGCGTCGAGACCACGGGCACCGGTAGGCGGGTACGGTAGGTGCTGGTGCAGTGCGTGATGACTGAGTCTTGTTCGAGACCGAGTATTGTAAACATTGCAAACTCGCTCAACCCAAACAAAATGTCTGGCTCATAGTCATTTGAAGAGGGCATTGGTCTGTAGAATGTAGTTGACAGAAAAAGGTGTCTTGTTTATGCATAGGCTGTGTTCAAACACTAATTTTGGGGCCCAGAATCACAGTTTTGAAGCACATTTATTTTAAAAAACATGGTTGCATTTCTGAAAAGGCACAAGTCGAGTTGAGGGATTACCTCATCATCAAGCAAGGTTGAAGGTCCACTGTCCTGCCGATGAGTTAAGAAAAAGGAGAAGATAGAAGGATATTAATAAAAAAGATTATAGCAGTGGAAACAGAGAATATGATAGAACTAGAAGGATGAAATTTAAGAGCAACATGTCATGAGCAAAGATAGGAAGAAGATGAAAGGAGAGAGTGAAACTAAAACTAAACAGGAAAAAAAAATGGAAAGAAAGATAGAAAGAAAGATAAATAACGAAGTTCAAGATATAAGAGGAATGATAGAAGAAGAGATTTGATGCAAGGAGGAGAATAGAAGAATGAAAAAAGGATGGTAGAATTAGGAAGTATAAAGCAAATGATGAAATAAGGAAAGATAGACAGAGAAGATGACAAACGGAAGAAAGCAAAGAATAATGTTACAATAAGATAAGATAAGATGAGATAAGATAAGATATTTATTTGTCTTTCTTTCAAATGACATGTAGAGTTTAACATTAGATCATTACACATTTACAATGCAAAATAACAAATTATGGCAATGATAAAAACAAAGTTAACTAAAAGAAAGACGAATGGATAGAAAGAAAAGATAAAGATATTTAAGAAAACATACAAAATCATGAAAGAGATGATGAAAAGAGAATGCATTAAAGAACATCAGGAAGTATATCAGGATAGATGGTAGAAAGATAAAAACAAAGAATACAGATAGCATAATGATCAAGCCTTTTATTAACCGGGCGCCGGGCGATTTTTACCCAACGGTCCCTGACTTTTGGCGCCCGGTAAGACGGGGGAAAATGAGTACCGGGCGCCGGTCCATTTTTATTTCTGGCGCCCGGTCTGGGAGAATTAACATTTTCTGTTTCATAAACTTCCACATGTCTAGCACTAAATGTTCACAAATGTGACAAAAACTTACTTGATACGAGTTAAACGTGGACTGAATGAACCCTAACAAATCATTATATAATGAGAATCCTAATTAAAATCGCCCAGAAACAATTGCAGCACTAATACGAGCGGCCGCTATCTCCTACTCCTAGCGGAGTACGGAGCACACAATACAGGGGATGTACACCACTCAAAGACGAGCGCATTTCCCCAGGCCATGCATACACACACAAATGACATCAGTGCTGTACTGCACTACACACACAGTGTCAGTACAAGATAGTCTCGATGTAACTTCCAAAAATCCATCCCAAAAGCCAAATTTTGCTGTCAAAAATGCGGAATCAGAGCCATATTTCCAAAGCTCACGGGGGTTTAGCCCAGTTTTAAGAAACAGTTTCATCAAAATAGCGCTAAAAATCAAGAAATCAGCCATTTTGTTGCCAGTTTTTTTGCCTATCGCATGCCCTTCGGATGTAATGGTATCTTCAAAAAGCCAGAACTGAACAGAACACCGGACCTGCTGATGCATTGACTTTATGTACAAAGTTGATTGCAACTCCAGACTTGCCTTGATTCAGCGGCCCTCGTACTCATTGACTAAAATTCTGTGATGTTTTAAATAATGGATTTTTCTGATAAAATAGGTAAATATATTTAACAAATCTTTTTTTTTTTTTTTTTTTTTTTAAGTGACAGGTCTAAATAACAAACACGTTAAACAGGCAAAATCTTTTTTTTCATCTAAAATATGCTTTTTCAAGCTGAATAATATGTTTTTTGAAAGTGACAGGTTGGCAGCTCTGCATTGTCTATAGATGGTTTTTCTTAAGTATTTTTTTTTATAAAAATAATTTAATTCCCCCCTTCCTAACATTTTTCAATTTTTGACATTTAACGGCATGAAAATAGTATTAAACATGAACTACAACAACTACATATGACAGATTTATCCAAGGTATGAGTGATTTAATATTAGAGTGCTCAAAATGTAAACTAGAAATTAAACTACCGTATGTATAAATAAAAGGTAACGTTTAACAAATAATTTAAAAGAATACATATTTTCATCAATTTTAGAAACGGCTCCTGGTCCTGGAAAACGGCTCCCGGTTCTCTAAAAAAAATTAAGGACCGGGAGCCGCTTTTTCAGATATTTGGCTCCCGGTCTGCTTTGACTAAATAAAAGGCTTGATAAATGATAGATGTAAAAATTTAACAAAAAGAAGGTGAAAGAAGTAAATGGAACGTTTAACCAAGATGTAAAAATGCCACTGAAGTCAAACTGGACTTCCTATGTCAAAGTACGCAGAAAGCTGTGCTGTGCAAACTGCAAACCATTTTTTAATTGGCCGTTTTGTTTCAGAAATAATTTTTCTGATTCTAACTTTAAAAGTGCAAAAGTTGTCAAATTCCCTTCTCTATGAACTGGACTTTTGAGTCTTGTGTTTGTTAATATTTAGATGTTTGTTTTTTCCATTTTTTGTTATTATTGTTGCTTTTAATAAGTGGTAGTTGCCCATTGATGATGTTTGGATGATTCTTCACCAGGCAATATGGCTATGGATGAATGATTACTTTTGTCAGTAAATATTAAACGGGAACCCGGAAGGACACCCTGATATTTATAATCTGGTTTAATGAAAGCAGTATAATGAGAGAATCAGGTCAGTGAAAGTTTGAGCAAAAACCAATTGAAAATAAGAAAGTTATGAATGTTTGAAGGTGCGATCAATCAAATACAAATTGGCAACTCTGTGACGTATCTTGCAAGCTCCCTTCCCATTTGCCCTGTACAATAACAAAAAATTCCCTTATGAAAATTCTTAATCATACATTCACCCTAAATATGTTTTTTATACAACCCCTGTATAAAAAAAATCTATTTCATCATCAAAAATTAAGAAAATGAAAGTTTATGACATTTTCTGTACAGGAGAGGAGCTTGCAAGATACGTCACAGTGTTGCAAATTTGTGTTTTACTGATGACAACTTCAAAAATTCTTAACTTTCCTATTTTTAATCAGATATTGATTATTGATTACCGTAAACTTTCACTAATTTGTTTCTCTCATTTTTCTGCTTTTATTAAAACCAAATTAATATTAGAGTGCCGAAAACGATGATTTTTTTCTTTCTTTTCTTTAGTTGTTTTAAAATGTTGTAGTGTCACTGCCTTTTGATTTTTGTTTCAGATCAGTCAGACTGTCTAGCTAGCCACCACTCCTTGTAATGGCAGTGCATATACTAGTGCCGGATCCTTCTGCATCACACAATTGGACAGATATATTTAGTAGCACACCGTCAGCCAATGATACAACGCCTGCAGTCAACATGTCATCAAGTTCGGCTGTTTCCCAGACATTTACAGATCTTCCTACTCTGGAACCAAACTCAACAGAACCTCTTCCGCCATGCCTGTGGATTCTGTATGCAGAAATCGGCAAATCAAAGTAAGCATTGATTAATTGTGAATTGTTTGGTGTGAATATGTACAGTTAAAGATGCATGTTTGTTGACATTGCACACACAATTGAATATATACATGTATATTGCTTTCACTGGATGAAAGATCCCATTTGAGTGATCAATACTAGTTCCTTAGTAATATTTTAAAATAATGTCATTTGGGAAATTTTCTTCATTTTTTATAAACATCCGCAATTAAAATTAAATAAAATATATAGATGTTCTATATAATCATGTAAAAAAGAAATTGCAATAAGTAATAGTCATTAAATTGTTTTTTATGTGTATAATATATATTATGAATAATGTTTTTAGACAATTCAGAACGTTTCATGATGACTAGAATTTGTCAATCCTGCTTGGTGTAGCAGATCCTGGATTCTCTTGCTGAGTGAAGGTGTGGAATGGCGACAAGTCTGAAAATACCTGACAATGACAACCGTTAACAAATTCAGAAGTGCTATTGATCTCAAAATATTTTTGTTGAAGTTGAATATTAGTTTTTCATTTCCTAAATATTAGGAAAAAAATCTTATACATAGTTTGGGGATGCTTCTCCTCATATTGCTAGCCAAATCACATGGACATGTTATAAACAATTCAATTGCATGTACTGTCATGACTAAGTGGAAAAATATGTTGCTACCGGTATGTAAATTTTGCCTTTTTTGAGAAGTGATGTAAATACTTCCACATAATCATTTACCAGTGTACATTATCACTACTGTTCATTACACAAACTGTGCAAAAAATGTAGAAACACATGATTGAATATGTTGACTATTAAATGATAAATGGACTAGAAATGTCCTAATGGTAGTGTGAACAAGTTTTATTTGTCCATCTGTTGTTTCTTGCACAGTCAGCTTGTCATGCCTACACTATGCACTTGCTTTAATACAGGTATGATGTAATTCATGATGTCATGGCTATAATATAGATATTGATCTTTAATTCTTATAAGGGATCCTCCCTCTAATAATCAAACTTCTTTTTGTGTATTATTTATTATTCATACAAGAACCCCTATCAAAATGGTGATCTTGATGAATTTTTTTCAATGAATTATTCTATGATAAATGTTTTTTTTACTGACAAATGGACTTTGGACCCTACATGTGTACATGTGCGTCATCAGTGGAAAATTTAACTCTGCAACTGCAAGTGTGTAAACTAGCAACTGGAATTAACATAAATTGCAATACAAAGTTCAAAGTTCAGAGTGAATTGACCAACATGTGTGTACCAGGAAGTATACAGGTCTATCTGTAGCCATGCATGTACAGTAGTCGGGGTATTTCTATTTGTTCAGAACCATGAGTAATGAGCCATACATATAATGTCAGATTTGAACACAAAACATAGATTTCAACACCTTTTCTTTTTTCTACCTGCCCAAACAAACAAAAACAAACAATTATACTGTACTTTGACAATTCAGGAAGTTGGTACTATTGGTTTGGATTTGATCAGTTAATGACCAACAAATTTGTTGTGGAACATGTGTTCATGTTAATCCATGTGCCAAAAGCTATACATTATTTTGTTACCGGTAATGTAAACGTACGTGACTTTGCCAGATCAGAGCATGTAGCATTTGAATGCTCATGCCCAAATCTGAGTGTGAAAAGCAAGTATTTGCCTTTTCTAGGAAATGGGTGGGTTTTTTCCATCCATCAATAGTACAGTGTTAGTCAGTGCATATTGCCAACATCCCCTCAGATCAGTTTTGAATAACCTGAGTTTATAAGTATTAGTAAATTGGGGAAATTGATACTTTGACTCATCACAGACTTGTTGACAAAAAGCCAAATTATGTTATTGTTTAAGGTTTACAAGTGTACCTCCCCACCTTTTGTTTTCTCACACTGGGTATTCAGAGGGACCTCTTCCAGTGTGTAATGAACCTTACCTTGGTTGAGAATTTCAATTGTAAAAAAAAATCAAAATTGGCAATACCGGTTTTAATCAAATTTGAATGAAATTAAAAATGAAAACACATAATTTAATTATTCATTAGTCATTAAAGGTAAAGACCAGTTATGGTCATCCGATTGCATTGTGAAAGAAACGTTGTGGAATCGATCAGAAAAGGTTGATCATCTAGCATCTAGCATCTGCAAGGTTCTGGAATCATCAAAATGATAAGAAATTTGGCCCATTCTTCGTAAAGTTACAAGCACTATACACAGAAAGATGTATATGGGACTACCCTATATCCCTCACAGTCCATGAGAGAAACAAATTTACCAAATATATGAATTAGTAGGCGGTTTCCCGGCAAATTTTTTATCATCATGTATTAGTCAAAACATATTCTTTCACATGATTGGTAATGAGAGCTTCCATTTCATTTTTTTTAATTGGGGCGTTTCCAATACTGGTCTTTACCTTTAAGTGATTTAATTCAGCATTGATTAGTGATATTAATCATTATCTAAATTGATGATAAAGCAGACCCACACTTTCTTTTTAAAACATAATGTTTTGCCTCTTGTTTTCTCAGATATACGGGTATTGAGATGTACACATTAGTATACAAGTAAATTTCATGAGTGCAAAGTGTTTATTTACCATTACTATAATACATCCCCAGAATTGTATTGGGTTCTGGTATTTTCTTTTCCATCAGGCATACTGTATGTTATATGTGTGTACATGTGACACAATGCCATACATCTCTCTCTCTCTCTCTCTCTCTCTCTCTCTCTCTCTCTCTCTCTCTCTCTCTCTCTCTCTCTCTCTCTTTCTTGCTGTGTACAAGTGGCTGTACTATTTGGTCCTGTGTTTGTAAATTGATTAGAGAAACACAGATGGTACCATCTTGTTTCCACACTCAGTTAGATTACAGCTCAATAAAGGTACTACCGTATGTCCCATTTTGTAGAACTTTGCAGGAATTATGAATATGTCACGTATATCCTATCTGTGAAATTTAAACGTTAGCAGTGTCCTAGTATTCTAATTAAGTAAACCTTTTTACTTTCTAGACTTCACTGTCAGACACTATTGAGTGACTGACTGATTTCTTTTTTCTTTGGTAATAACATACATAAAATAAGCTGTAAAGGGTACATGAGCATTTGTCCACATCAATAACCCAATTTTTGTAATGGCCAAAATGAAACCGATCGAATCTCTGCGCAGCACAAAACATACAACCATTTGGTACAAGAGTCTGAAAATCAGACTATTACTAAATGGATTGCAATCACCAAAGTTGATTCGACAACTGATGGTCGTTATTTTCCCACTTAGAGACATTTTCAAGGCCTTTCGTTTGAGGGAAGTTCAAAATTAGTATTATCTTTCAATTTGTTGGAATTTAACCTTATCATTTATTTGGCCTGCAAATGGGACATACGGTAGTACCTTTATCAGGAGCCAGCAGTGCAGTGCTTGCAAAACTTAGAGAATCTGTTGAAATTCTATTCTTTTTCAACTATAAAAGTAAGAAGTGTATTTATATCTAATGTTTATGTAACTTTGCTTTACATCTTGTCTGTATATTTTGTCTTTTCTTTTACAGTATCAGAGTGTGGGATGTCATGCTCCTCATTCCAAATGCCATCTTCCTACTCTTCCTGCTTCTCAGGTCAAAGGTTGCAGTGGCAAAGTTGCGCCAAACCAATAGACCAATCTTTTTCACATTCTACATTATGGTGAGTTACTTGTATGGTCTCTCTAAACAGCAAGAATTGAAAATAGTCTTGACAAATGTGCTAAAGTTGGCATAGTCTGTGTGGCATGTTAACAAATATATATTTATCATTAAATATAAAAATAAATTTACTTCTTTTCTGTAATGATGTTTCTATTTTTTTTTAACCAGAAATGTGTGATAACTGGTTGACTATATTGTCAAATGGCAATGATTATTTGGAAATGAAGTTGATATTTTAGACCAAGAATGAGTTTTCTGAAATTCAAATGTACTCATTGTTGTTATTGTTGATTTTGCCTCAAATTTGCACAATCCTTGCGAATGTGTCCAGTTTTGTCAGCCTGTCTGCAGTGTGCATTTCCTTTTCTTCTTTCAGGCTTTTGTTGCAACTATTGTAAGTGTCATCCGAGCTGCCGTGTCAATGATTGTAGATGCCACAACAGTGCCAGGAGATTTAACAGATACAGTGAGTTTGTCAATCTCATTTTGAGATTTTTTCAAGGATTATGCCAACAAAACAATGCATGGTAGCAGTCAGTGATGAAACTCTGGGAAATAAGATAAAAAGTAAGCTCCGGAAGAAGAAAAAAAGTTTTTAAGGATTACACCGGGCAGATGCTCCACTTTCAACTTTTTCCATTGGGGTCTAAATTATAACTTATTGGGTCTAAAAATTTGAAATGATGGGGCCCATGTGTCCCTAAGGCCTCTGTTGAGCCCTATATTCCAAAAGGCGCTCCCATGAAAAAATTGTATTTTGCTTCACTGGTGTGGGCTGTACACAAAAAAGAGAGAAGCCTGTATGCTTTGCATAAGGCTGTTTCAGATATTGATTTTTTTTTTATATAGCAGAAGTTAGATTTTGTTTTAGGATTTTTATCTACGAACTTGCCAATCTCAGGTCATGCACTTTCAGGAAGTGAAACCATGAAAATAATTTGTATACTATATTTAATTATTTACTTCCAGTAACAATAAATGCAAACACTGAAAGTAATATCTGCTTAACTTTATGATTACTTGGTCGTTAGAGGAAGAGTGAAACAAGATAGAGATAATGACCATATTATGATTGTAGTTTAGGTACATGCTAGTTAAAACAAGTTTATCTGAAGTATCTAAAATGTAGCAAAACCATAATTAGAATGTAGAAAACTTATTGATAACAACCCTACTGAAGAAACCAGTTTTGGCACGCACAAATGAGACAATTTTCTGTTTGGTAATATCACATCCAGTGCTATTTGAGTCCCAATATCCTCATCTTTCTGTGCTAAAACAGGTATTATTTCTTTTCTATCAAAATTGTGAGGCACATACATATTGATATGCTATGAAATTTTGTTAGATTTTTAAATCTTTTTCTGTATGAACTTTACTTGTTATTATTACAAGAATCTCATTTAACCCTAGTATTATCTTTGTAATTCCAGAGTCTACAACCAATGTTAGTTCATATCTACTACCTTTTAACTCTCCCATTACTGTAGTCCTTAAATCACAAAAATCTCTGCGTGATGGCTCAGTGGTAGAGCAGTGGTCTCATAACCGGGAGGTCCCGGGTTCAAAACCAAGTCAATGCTCTAGTGCCCTTTGGTAAAGCATTAATTCTCATTACCAAGTCCCTCAGAGAGGACCAGGGAAAAAATTAATATTTATTTTTCAAGGGCTACTTTTCAAGCTTTCCTGCATGAAAATAACATTCTAAAATTTGTTTTGCATTGAACTCTATGCAAATTTACAGGGGCTCTATTCCGATTTTCTGGGGCTATTTTGGGCATTTCGGGGGCTAATTCGCCCCGAGCCCCCGTGTATTTTTTTCACTGGAGAGGACTTTAAGCCATCGGTCCCCTGGTTGCTTACTTACAAGCGTATACATGTTTGTTTTAGCAGTCAGTTCCAACAACAACAAAAATCTTGAAATGTAGCTCAAGTGAACTTTGTGTGATCATTTATATTCCAATTATATTTCCTTATTGACTCCATGTTAACCATCTTATGGCACTAACCATCCATGTTTTATTTCTGTTCTTAGATTCTGTGGTTAGCAGTGAGGTTTGCACTCCTCTCCATTGAGCTTTGTGTGGTCGTATTTGGAATAGGTTTCAGTCACCTTGATAGTCGGTCGAGCATCACGCGCATTCTTCTCATTACATGTGTTATCTCCTTCTGCTATTCGGTGGTTCAGGTAAATCAAACTTAGGAGCATGTTGCTATTAAAAGTAAAGATCAGTTTTGGAAACGCCCCCCTCTCAAAAAATGAAATGGAAGCTCTTATTACCAATCATGTGAAAGAATATGTTCTGACTAATACGTGATGATACAAATCTTGCCGAGAAACCGCCTACTAATTGATATATTTGGTAAACTATCATATCTATTTGGACCTGATAGATAACGCGCACGTGTCGCGTAGTCCCATATACATCTTTCTGTGTACAGTGCTTGTAACTTTACCAAGACTGGGCCAAATTTCTTATCATTTTAATGATTCCAGAACCTTGCAGTACACACCAATACTTATATGCTAGGTGATCAACCTTTTCTGATCGATTCCACAATGTTTCTTTCACAATGCAATCGCATGACCATAACTGGTCTTTATCTTTAAGTTGGCCTGTCTTGTATAATCCAATAGAGCATCCAATACTCTAGGTTAGGCTTTAAAGACAACCACAAATGCATTAAATATCATTACATAGGAGAGATTACCAAATTATTTTAACTATGTAATGGCACTTTTTTTCTTCTTCTTCTGTTTATAAGCACAGCCAAATTACTTGACATCAAATCTATCTTGGTTTTATTTAGACCAACCTTATGAGCAGCTAATATATGCAGCTTTATACCGATCTAATCTTACACTAACAACAACAACAGAAACATTACATCATTAAACTCATATTCATTTCTTGTCTGGAGTTTAATAGATAACATTTGATAATTGAACTTCCATCATTATTCACTTCTATAATTGACCTTTTGACTTGTGTTCTTCATTTCTTGACAGGGTTGTTTAGAGGTCCTATATCCAGACCATCATTATGAGGATCCAAATGAACATGATATATTTACTCATGGGGGTATGATCTTCTGGTGTGTTACCTCATCAATATTTTGCCTGGTAAGTATCTTGCAGTTGACGTTTGTTTTTTATTCATTGAATCTTACAGATAACTCACTGATTCACTTCTTTTGTTTTTTAACCCCCCGAAAGAGGTTCATTTTATTGAACTTAAACTTAGGGGTAACAAAGCATATGCAGTTTAATAAGAGATCAACTAAAAAAATATATAAACACTATTGCAACTCACATATTATTTTTTAACATAACATAGTGTATGATATTAATAATAACAGTAGAGATATAAAGTGTAGCCAAGAACCATTCACCCTGTGACATTCGCCCAACTAAAAGAAAAACTTAGCTCAGACCCCCAAACAACATTGAACGAAACTCTTAGATGTTCTTGTTAACTTAGTATAGATCTGCATATATATGCCCCTCTAATTAAAGATTAATGTTTTGCATAATCTATTGTCCGAACAGCTTTAACGCCATACTTGCAGATTCATCACTCAATAGTATTTCAAAAGTAGTCACACATTTTTGTACCTGTTTTTATGTCATTCTTACAGGCATATATAATTGTCTTCTTACTGCCTTATACGCCAGTGAAAAATAGAATACAACTACCAGGTGAGTTTACACTCAAGTTGCCTTTGATACCTCCAGTAAAGTCTGTGGAATTACCTGTTCATTATACAACAGCTGAAAGAAGCCCGTGCAAAGCAAGATTAAATTCAAGTATAATTGAATTTATTCTCATGGAAACTGTTAAAAAAGCATTCAAATATTCTTTTACAATATCAGGTATTGTATAACAGCATACATGTGTAAAACCATAGATGTTTTTCCATATCTGGTATTCACAACAAAGTTGAGAAAGATCAAAAGTAGAAGCATCGACATGCAAAAGAAGCAAATGCAGTGCAAAATTTTCTTGATATGTAGCCTGTATGAGAAACTCAGCACATGCTTTTGTGAGAGCTTAGGCCTTCGAATGACCCTCAAAGGTATCTTTATATAGCTCACCTTTTCAGTTCTACTGTGATATATGCTATAAAATGCATCAACTTAATTCATCAAATTGGCCATATACCAAACTCATTACCAGGTATTTGAGTTTCAATTTGTACAGCTGTGCAGTTGGGAATTTTGGAACTTAATCAATCGCATCTCAAACAAGTTAAAATGTTTTAGATTTTTCTCTAAAAATGCATTTTTATTTCCAGAACTCTTTACTACCTTCAAACTTATCAAATGCTGATTAAGAAGGTCAAATTAATACCATAATTGTGTTTATCCATCTTTTTCATTACAGCAAAGAGGTCTTTTTACTGCTACGTAGCATCATTAACGTTACTCAACTTTAGTCAGGCCATAGGAAGTGGTCTTGTTTATGGTGATGTCCAGCCAGCAATATGGTAAGATACGACAGTAGTCTTGATGACAACAATATCATTTACATTGTCTCACCGGGAAACATTTATCTTTTTGATGCTTTGCATGTGATGCGTAAATCCAATTCTGCAACAACAATCGCTCCATGGTTGTCCTACACTGACCTACTGCCTCTCTGCAATCCTGGACCAAAGTCTTAACTCTAAGCCTAGACCTAACATACAGTTCATATGCCACCCTGAACTAAACCCTAACCCTTGGAGCGATTGATGCTGGATCCCCTGTCAACCTGTCTTTGTGGCCACCTCTTTATAAAGGCCGTCTGTCTATCATGGTCACCATTATATTGTCTTCCTCCAAGAAGGACTATGTGTTGTCAAACCTTTCTAGAAATGCCATCTGTCTACAGTGACCACTTTTCCCTTTAGTGGCTTTAACCCATTAGCAACTAAACCGCCAGAAACCGCCCCTCCTTTTACTCACAGAACCGCCCGTCCGTTTTCATCTATTTTCAACACGCTATAGTATCCGATCTAGGGTCTACCATGATAATGTTATATGTGTGTAATCCTTAAGATGTCTACAGTAGGATTCTGCAAAGAAAAATAGCGCATGTTTCATATTGTTCAGAACAATTCAAAATGAGAGTAATATTGTAACATCTTCCAGTAATTAATTGGCCATTTTTATAAAATCTCTTGTTGCTAATGGGTTAATAGACAGGTTTTACTGTATTTAGGAAGGAAGAGTAATTTCGATTTTTATTCATAAATCTTTTATTGCATCCAAAACATGATTGCTTGAGTATGCCTTTGGTGTAGAAATACTGTTATAATATATCTTTGATGATTAGATTTGATGAATTGAAATTTTGCATTCCCAAGAGGGAAGAAATTTGTGCTTAATTTGCTCTTGCCTAGTTTCTTTCAAATGTAATGAATTTCTAAATGTATAAAACTTTACTTTTTTTCTCTATTTTGTTTTACAGCCTTGTAGACATCACCTCGTTCCTGTACTTTACCTGTTTTGCACCTTTAATTTACATCACATTCCTTCATAATTTTTTTCAGTAAGTATCATTTTTAGGTGTTTGTTATAAACATAGAAACTATATGAATAGATAAATGTAAAAAGAAGTTTTAATATATTTCAACATTTATTGATTTTTTTATTGTATACTTATTTGTAACAAAACTGATATGGACAAAGAAAGGTTAAATTCAATGTAGTGTAGTACTACCATTGATTAAATATATTCTTTCACTCTTTATCATTTTTTTTTTCATTTTTTAAATCCCTTGCATAGGCTTGCAATATAATGGCTGAAAAGATAAGAAAGAGCTGAGTAAACTGACAAATATAAAACTATAAATGTATTTGTTCATCATTTCGTAGTTATATCCCTTTGTTTCAAGATTATTCTATAAGACGATGCTTACATAAATTCCTGCAAATTTTGTAGTCACTCGATACATATAGTACATTGTACATACTACATAATTATTAAAAAGAATTGAAAGAACTGATAATGAAACTCCCCCCCCTCTCTTTCTCTCTCTCTATTTCTCTCTCTCTCTCTCTCTCTCTCCCTTTCTCCCCTTCAGAGCATCTAAGCAACTACTCCTGCTTTCATATGCCTCCCAACCCGATGAGAACGATGACGAAACCCACCACTTGCCCTACTCGGTCAGCAGAGAAGACACGTTGAGCCAGTCTCTCTATGATAGCACCGAGTTCGGCCAGGGCAGTCCTCCCGCTATCTCCGGTCAACTCGCCTTCAGTGTCAACGCTCAAATTGAACCTTTACCGCATGATCTCGGCGACACAAAGGGATAGTCAAGGTCACCGAGATGCAAAGGAACTAAACTAAATCTACTCCATCACCTTATTTGATCAAATCCAGATGGTATATAGATATATATATATATTTTATGTGTATACCAAGAACTGTGATGGTATGGTACTCATAGATATTATATTTTACCATTTTTTCAAAGTTTCATGTATATTGTATTTGTTATTCTTATTATTGGTAAGTGTTTTTGTACTTATTATGTTCTTTGTTGTCAACTCTGGGATAGAGTAAATTTTTCATCTTTTTGTACTTCATCAAAATTTACATCTTGAAATTGTTGTTCAAGTTGCGAGTTGGAAGAGTCTTATGAATTTTTTCATTCATACTTGTGCTTTGTAAAAGGTACAATTGTGTAATATATTTTTTGTTCATGAATCCTAAGGATGATAGAAAAGATGAAATGAAAACCAAAGACTTGAAAGAAATTGATGAAATTCCAAGTTTTTTTATAATGAAATTTTGTCACACATTATATACATGTACATTGATCATGAGCAAACAGTGCATTAGGAGAGTTTTTATTCCAGACAGTATGGAATGCATCCAAAGGTTTTATATAAGCATAGTGTGTTTTTAGACTGCTAGTGAATTTGCAGTTTTTTTCACATCATTATAATACAGTTTAATTTTTTTCTTCTTTCCTTCTTGTCCAGATAATGACAATCCACAAAAATGTAGAATTATTACATCATAGGATGGCGATATGAATCCTTATCAAATGAAATGATAATCATGTGTAATGCACTTTTTAAAGTGTCAACCATGCACTATTAAGATGTAAGGATGCAACAACATATGTGGACATGCTCACCTTCCTAATTTCTCTGCTACTTTACTTGAATTTAGGATTCAAATCTACATTTTTTGAAGTAGCTTTGTAGCACACTTGGTGGTTTTTGATGTCTGGGCATTAAGCTGATATTTATTTACAGTTGTTTACTTTTTGAGAAGCACAGACCTTTAAAGAGTACCTATTTATTTTAAATTTGTGAAGTACTGAGTACTGTAATATGATTTTGATTATTATGTGTAATGTAAATGACAGTAGACGATATTACTGTGCAAAGGACAGTTCAGAAGAACAATGACAAAAAATTATCAAATGAATCATATTTATATGCTTTGTCAGTTTATTGGGATTTATGTCAAAGGCCAATATCCATTACCGGTATGTGGATTTGCCCAAACCAAGTTTGTGATGATGCATTTTGAAAGATAAAACCTGTGTCATATTTTCTTCTGCGGTTTATATATTTCTATTTTGCATATTTCATCCCATTTTCTTTTCATTCATATTAGACAAAATCAAATCTCACGCAAAGCATAAACATTTGTAATTCCTACAGATATGACTTAAATATTCCACACCCACACTTGATATTGGATTGTGAAGGAATTTAGGCCAAGGCCTAATTCCATATTTTTTACAATGTATCATTTGAGTATTCGTGTAATACTTTGAATTCACAATTCTAGTGTTGTTCATTATGTACATCCATGATAATGTAAAAAAAAAGTTAGCATTGTTTGTTTATTTGTTGACCAAAATAACCAGATTTATAGTTATGTTCACGGATGTATATGCCTAATCTAAACAGATATGGAACTAATTTCTTCAGTGCACTTGGAGATTTATTTATCAAAAGAATTTTGCGCTCAAAACCACAAAAGCATTTACTGACATATTAGGTTATATTTTGCACTATTTATTTGCTCACATGCTTTATCATGGGATTTCTCTAGTGTTTATTTATTTCAAGCCTGAGAAAATAACTAACACAGTTTTAACAGAGCTTCATAGGGCTGTTCAGTCCTTGTACAAAATATACAGAGGTTGTCAGGCTAACTGATTGAAGAGTAAAATCTAAATTCTACAAAATACAAGTAATCTTTAAGAAACATCTGTAAGTGACTTTATGACGAATTCCTATATAAGTTAGACCCTATATTTGCCCATGAAGATGGCTTAGTGGTAGAGCAGTTGTCTTGTAACTGGAAGGACCCTGGTTTGAAGCCAAGTGGATACACTAGTACCGTTTGGTAAGGCAATAATCCCCATTACCAAGTCCCTCAGAGAGGTCTTAAAGCCATCCGTTCCCCTGGCTGCTTACCTACAAGCATACACATGCTTTCTTAGCAGTCAGGTAAACTATAAATAGAAATCTCCTTGTAATTTGTAGCGTTTTTTTTAGTGCTGTAACATCACGGATATCTCCAATTCCGTTTAACCGCCAGTCAAAACCGGACGGTTTTCGGTTAAACGATTTAAAAAAAAAAAAAAAATTTTTTTTTTTTTTTTTTTTTTTTTTTTTTGGCCGAGCGGGAAGGACTTTTATTTAACTGCGAGGTGCATTTGAAGGCGCCGATTTGTGCTTGTGAACTTGTCACAAATAATAGTAACAATGTCCTTTTTAGAAGAATGTGTAAGATCATTAATGTAAATTAAAAACAGTAGAGGACCTAGGATAGAACCTTGTGGTACGCCATGTGTAAAAGTTGGATGAATTATTATTATAAACTACATATTGAGATCTATTACAAAGATTACTTTCAAACCAAGATGACAGACAAATTGGAGTGTTGTTCTAGTTTTGGAGTGGTGAGTCAACACACAGATTACTGAGCTGGGAGACATTGCCAGGCATAGTGCCAGGTAGAGGGGCATAAATCGAAACTTAAAAAAAAAAAAAAAAAAAAATTATAAAAAAAAAAAAAAAAAAAAAAAAGGGAAAACGAAACCGTCCAATTAGAAACGGTATCCGCCATGGGCGGTCGGATACCGGACGGTTAAACGTTTGACTACAGCACTAGTTTTTTTTCAACTAAAAAAGCTAAGATCATAGCGTTATTTGATTATGAGTTATCAATACCGGTACCTATCATCTCCTGAGAGTCCGGAGGGTGTCCACTCTATGTCAAAATATAAGTTACCAGTGATGGCCATGTGGCTCTTTGCAGATGATATATGTTTCTGATATTGCAACCAGTATCGATGGTGTGATGTACGGTAATTAATTATGAGCCAATTAATTTCTTTAAACAGTGTATAGCTACTAAAACTAGAATACCTTAAGCACTAATTTTCATTTACATGTATCATCTTTTTCATAAGAGGCTCATATTAAGAAAAAAACGTTTAAGGATGTAGACTACATTACATTAGATTACATTACATTACTGGACATTACATCGCACAGAAAGAAAGATATAACATTAAAGCACATGTTCATTCATAGTCTTTATATACTGGATATATCTTTACCTTCCTAATGAAAGAATAATATGTGTTTTTAATTTGTATGCGCTGTCATACCTCGCATCTTGAAGGAAGTTATGGTTGGTTGTACTGTCTTTACAACCAACTGAAAATATTACCATAGTAGACAAAGGAAAGACAGTTTCTTGTTTTATGTTCACTCAATCTTGCCGAGAAATCACTTTTATTTGAAGAACTTGTTATGAATCATTAATTTAAGTAATCTAGTTTATAATATGAAAAATGGATACAAATAAAGAGTCATTCTATTGTAACAATGATGCCAATTGTTTTGTCCTTGTTTTTGTTGTTTTCTGTACAAGAGGAATGAAACTAGGAATATAAAAAGTCATGTGATTAAGGTGTCATATGTCTAAGGAGTAATTACTGTTAATATGAGAAATTAATTTAGATATTTGTTATTACAGATGTGCATATACAAAGTTGTTTACAAAAAACTAATTTAATGGTAGGAATATGAAAATCAAATTTGTTCCATTTTAACTCTTAAACTTATGAATAAATATTATTTTGTGTCGGTTATAACAGTCTGTAGAAATACCTTGTAGACTATTAAACTTGATGGTACTACTGGAAGCAATTAGCAGGCCAATTTAATCTGTGTTTATCATTTGTCTGTGAATGATTAACTACGGTGTGATGTCATTTTATGTCGATGACTTTGATCCATAGCTATATATGTTCAGTACACTCGTATTTTATTGGGGTGCCATAAACACCCCATGGTTATCAAATAGAATTATGAATATTTTTCAACTTTACAGAAATGGATAATATTTATTGTCAATGGATGCTATTTGCAGTTCTCCTTGTGTATGCACATCTTGGGCAGGCAGATGGTGAGTTTGGGCCTTTAGTTGTTGCTTATTCACCTGATAACAAATACCGCATTTAGAATGTGCCTTTGTGCTAGTAAGTACACTATTCTGAGGCACAGAGGAAAAATAATGAGAAGAGCCTGTTTTTGATATCCTTTTGGAGTTATACTTGTAGCCTGGAAAATACATTTTAAAAATCAAGAACCAATTTGGGATAGATGATTGTGAGTGCATGTGTCTTTTGGTTTTGGGAAACTGGTGGCATTTTACGGCCATTTTCACAAAATGCAATTTCAAAATTTAAGAAAAATACAATTTTTCATGAATTTTACAAGTGGCATTAAAAAGTCATAATTTTTTTTGCAATTTTTTTTTTTAAATGTTGCTACATGTTTGTGAAAAATGGCTGTAAAAAGCCACCATATTATGAAACTGATCTTAATTTTGAATGCATGATGATCTAAACATTGTATTCACAAGTATAAGTGCAATCAGGTAGGCCTCATTATTGAGATAAAAGTTATAGGGTACATATACACTGACACTCTTTCTTCCCCCATTTTATGAGAGAGAGAGAGAGAGAGAGAGAGAATATAGATAATAATAATAATAGAGAGAGAAAATGGATAGGAAAAGAAAAACATGGGGAGTGAGAAATGAGAGAGAGAGATATATAATGCGCAGGGTATAATATAATTGGCCTACCGGAACGCTAAATTGAACTCTATACCAACAAATTTCGCTACCGGTACACCGATCGACACATAAGAAATTACAAAAATCAAACAGTGCGCGCTCGCGATAGGGCGTGGACGCAATTTTGTTACACTTAGGAAATATCAAGATTTACAATAGAAAATCTCCTTTATTTCACATATTATTTGGAATATCTAGTGAACACCTACATCGCAAGAAGGAATCACAAAGGTAAGCAGACATTTTGTGGGCAAATTGTTTATACTAACACTGTTAAAAACTATCGAATCTTTTTGAAATTCCCGCCTTTTTGTAGTGGCGCCACGTCACAACCATGGCGGCCTCCGCTCCGGAGCAATTAGGCAACGAAACAGAAGATGATTTTATGACTGTCAGTCCAGGGAAAAAACAATCAGCAAAAAGACGAAGAAAAGAAAGTAGAGAAGTGGAAACACTTAAAATGCACGATACTTCAAATTCGGATAAAGAAAATGATACTTTTTCAACCCCAAAACCACCTGACTTAAAATGCTTTTTAGTCCCAATAGACAAAACCAAAAATCTCAACAATCTGAATCTCCTAGTGATAGCTAAAGCTATACATGCAGTGGTGGGCAATAATCCAGTGGAATTCGTGAAGCATGTAAGGAATGGAATCATGGTGAAGTGTAAAAACTCCAAGCAAATGAGAAGTGTGAAAGAAATTGAAAACATCGGAAATATCCCCGTGAAGGCGGAAGAGATGAGAAATTGGGTGAAAGGAGTGATATATGGTATCCCCATCGAAATGACAGAACGAGAAATCCAAAATGAACTGACTAAACAGAAAGTTGTGGGGGTTAAAAGAATGATGAGTAGAAGAAATGACAAAAAAGAAAATGGTTCTCAAGGAATTCCCACTAGGAATATCATTCTATCATTTGACCGCACCAACCTCCCCTCTGAAATAACGTTTTGTTACCAATTATTTAAGGTCAAACAATTCTTTCCACCCACACTCAGATGTTTCAAATGCCAACGTTTCGGCCACGGAATAGCACAATGTCAATCCAAGCCCAGATGTGTTCGCTGTGGGGAGACGCACTCCTTCGACGAATGTCCCCACAAAGAAACGCCAAAATGCGTTAATTGTGGAGGCGAACACTCTGCGGCATATTTGGGATGTCAAGAAGCCCAAAAAGCAAAAGAAGTGCAGAGAATCAAAATAGAAAAAAAAGTAAGCTATGCTCAAGCTGCCAAAGTTTGGAAGAATGATCAAGATCAAGCAATGGATACAAACCAGATCCAACACGCTCCTCTTTCACAAGAAAGACAAGAGGTAGACTTTCCGGTACAGATAAACAAACAAACACCCCAGATAAAAGAATCTGAGAAGGAAATTCAAACTTATCCCAAACAACTAAAACAAAGCGAAGGCAGACAACAAAACAGAAATACGAAAGAAAATACTGCACACCAAGATTATTCTGGAACCACGCAGTATGTTCATGAAGGAGGAGAAGTTTATAAAAATGAGAAAAACTTCGTTGTCAATGCCAGTAATGAAGAAATAATTTCATTTATTGTATATATTCTTGCAAATTTTAATCAAAAGAAAGATAATCCAATAAGCCTGATTGTAGGAGCAGCTCTCAAATTTTTCAATCTCACTAAAGAAATGTTAAATGAACAAAATGTTATTGACCTGGTATTTTAGTCTGTTCGCCTCCGTGACCCTAAATATACTGCAATGGAATGCGCAGGGCATTAATGGTCACGGAGACGAACTGAGACTTCATATTAATAATAGACAAGAAAGAATTCATTTAATTTGCGTGCAAGAAACTTGGCTATTAGAAAACGAACATTTTGATATAAATAATTATGAAGGAGTTTACAGAAATAGAAAAACAGGCATACGAGGTGGATGTGCTATATACTTCCATAATTCGCTAGGACATAGCAAAGTTACAGAACATGAAGACATAGAATGTCAAACGGTGAATATATATTTCAATCAATGTATATACACAGTGGTGAACTTTTATAACCCATGTAAAAAGATAACACCACAGATATTGGATAATATAACAAAAAATGCAAAAGAAGCTAAAAGAAAAATTATAGTAGGAGACTTTAACGCACATAATACTTTATGGGGTAGTGACAAGACCGACGGAAATGGAAAAATAATCGAAAAATACATGTTGAAACACGATTTTACGATTTGTAACCTTGGGGAAGGTACAAGAATTGACCATAGAACGACAAAGCGTTCAGCATTAGATTTATGCTTTTCATCTCCTAATATTTCCCATAAGATTTCTTGGAGCGTAGAATCTACCACTTTAGGAAGTGATCATTTTCCTATATTGATAGAAATAGGAAATCAAAATGATCTTCCAAAGATTGATCCGGAAGAAATAAATTGGTCACTTGCTAATATTAATTGGGAAACATTCCAACAAGCATGTGAAGAAGAGATGATAAATATAGACGAACATAATGTAGAAGAAGCTTACATTATATTTGTAGAAACTTTGAATAACATAATGATACGTCTAGGAAAAGTGAAATCAAAAAGAAGACAAAATCCTGTTCCCTGGTGGAACAAGGAATGTTCACAAAGTATAAAAGAAAGAAATCACCTAAGATATCTAGCAGAGAAAAGAAAAACTGGAGAGTATGTAGAAGATTACCTGATAAAGAAAGCAGAAGCACAAAAGATCAAAAGACAAGCAAAACGAGACTATTGGATCACCTATTGTAAGGAAATGACTCGTTTCACATCAATGACAGACATTTGGAATATGATACGTAAAATAGAAAATAGTAAGACTAATAAGAAAAATAAAAACATTAAATCGATAATATACGAAGAGAAAGAAATAATAAATCCTCAAGAGGTTGTAAATGTGATAGCTAATCATTTTGAAAATATTAGTGAGAGTACAATAATAAACAATGAAGCCGAAAATATAGTTAAAGAATATATTATGCAAGAAAATGTAAATGATGATCAAGAACAACGTAGAAATCAGTCTTTAAATCAAAAATTTACTATGCAAGAATTCAATCAAGTCCTGAAAAATCAAAAAGATACAGCACCAGGAAAAGATAAAATTGGATATGAAATCTACAAGAAGTTACCAATACAGATTAAAAATAAAATGTTAAAAATTATGAATAAGATTTGGGAAAGTGGAAACATCCCCCAACAGTGTAAACACGGAATCTTGATACCGATACTAAAAGCAGGTAAAGATCCACAAAAACCATCATCGTATAGACCAATAACATTAACTCCCATCTTTATAAAGATATTGGAAAAGATGGTTTATAGAAGACTAGATTGGTATTTAGAAAATAAAAGTATTTTTCCGAGCATACAGAGCGGATTCAGAAAAGGAAGAAGCTCTACAGATAATATTATACTACTTGAAAATAGTATTCAGCAAAGCTTAGGGAACCATGAACATACTTTAGTCTGCTTTTTAGATGTAACAAAGGCATACGATAAGTTGTGGTACAATGGTTTATTATATAAATTACTCAAATTAGGAGTGAAAGGAAATATGTATACATTTATTCAGAACTTACTACAGAAAAGAACCTTCCAAGTGAGGAATGGACAGACATTATCTAAAATATCTACCCTAGCCAATGGATTACCACAAGGAAGTGCCCTTAGCCCAATTTTATTCAACATTATGATGCATGATATACCATTGGAAAAGGAAGTGAATATATCATTATTTGCAGATGACTGTGCTATATGGAAATCAGGTAAAAATGAAACGTTTGTTCAAGACAAAGTTCAAACATACCTACATCGGTTAAATGAATGGTTTAAATACTGGGGAATTTCAATATCTCATGAAAAAACAGTTTCGCTTCTATTTACAAATAGTAATAAAAAATGTGAACTGAAACTTGAAGGAGTACCCTTGCCTTGTGTACAGGAGCACAAATTCCTAGGCTTAATGTTTGATAAAAAATTAAGTTGGAGACCACATATTCAGGATATAGTAAAAAGATGTAAAATAAAATTGAATATTTTGAAGAAAATAACTGGTATATCATGGGGAAATGACTCCCACTCTATGCTTATTGTATATAAAGCATTAATACGTTCACTATTTGACTATGGATGTGAAGCATACGATTCAGCTTCAAACTTAGTAAAGAATACGTTGAACTCAGTACAATATCAGGCTTTAAAAATTATAACTGGTGGCCCTATTGGAACTTCATTACAATCCCTGCTTAAAGAAACAGGAGAAGAACCACTAGATATAAGGAGAAAAATGCTGACGAATAGATATTATTTTAAAGTGAAATCTACTCCCGAACACCCAGTCCAAAAATATACAATCAACTGTTGGCAGTATGAAAATCTTAAAAAAAAGAAAGGAAAAAAGCCATTTGGTTTTAGAATTCTAAACGAGAAAATAGTTCAAGAATCGGATGAAGTTGAAGAAAATAGACCAATACCATTTCCACCATGGCATTACATTCCACCCACCATCTCCACTGAATTACATACTTTAATCAGCAAGAATGACAACCCACACTATCAAAAAGCAAAATCTTTAGAAGTAATAAACACTAGATATAAAACACACCTACATATATACACAGACGGATCTAAAGATCCTAAAAGAGGCAACGCGGCAGCAGGCTTCTACGTACCAGCGATGAAAATTCATGAACAGAAAAGATTACACAATGACACATCGTCATACAGGGCAGAACAAGTAGCCATTATTATGGCATTAGATTGGATTGAAAACTTGAATATTTATGTTGGTATTGTTATTCTTTCAGACTCTCTGAGTACAATAAATGCAATAGAATCTCAGATAAAAGAAAATTTCGTAATAGAAATACTGATAAAAATAACACATCTTCATTATAGAGGTATAAACATAACGCTAGAATGGATCCCATCTCACTGTGGACTAGTAGGGAATGAAGTAGTAGATAGTTTTGCTAAGAGAGCATTAAAGAAAAACATAGAAATTAACAATGATCTTAATGTACAAGAACTGAAATCAATACTGAGTAAAAGAGTACGAGAAATTGGGGAAGAAAGATGGAAAACGATAGAATCACCTTTAAAACGATTTGAGAATCATTCATGTATATCAATCAAGGTAAACAGATACAGTGAAGTAATATTACATAGATTGAGAATGGGTGTTCTTCAACTGAACCAACAAAAGGCTAAAATGGGTTTAAGTGAAACAGAATATTGTGATTATTGTAACATCAGTGAAACAGAAGAACATTTTATATTTTATTGTAATAAGTATATAATTGAACGAGCAATGCTTTTCTCAGATTTAGACACCAAAACAATAGAAGAAACAAAAAGAATACTTTTCAAGTTTTCACAGAAGGCTCAATATGCCATCCTACTATATATCCATAGAACAGGTCGCTTCAAATAAAACAAGAGACATAATAAGTTCACCTACAAGTAAAGTAAAATAAGCCAAAAGTACTTCTTTCCCCTATCGCTTCTTTAGGAGATTCTCATAAAGAGAATAAAAGGAGGAATAAATAAAGAAATATAATGTATGTAGGTATGTAATATATAGGCTTATATAGACCCTATAGACGTTCATTTTTCAATTGTTCTATTTTTATGCATTGATACTAACAAAAAGCCCACTTAAATGTTTGCTTACAAATAGTGATAATGTGATAAGATTTGTATATCAATTTACTTGAATGGATTGGAAATTCGGTTTCAGGAGCGCCCCTGTACGATGTGTCTCAATTTATAGTGTTTCTGTGTTTCTGAGTGGTCTAGGCACCGTGCGTTATAAAATTAAAAGATCACTGCGCACGCACGCCGAGTAGCCGAGAAGCCTGTTTCAAATCGGGCAAAGCTATAGTTTCCATGCCATCGAAACCGGGCTGACCAGATTAAACTTAAAAAAAAAGCAGAAACACGAAGTTGCAAACCATCCAGAGACTCCTAAAAAATTGCGTTACTTTTTAATTAATTATATCATTACAAATCTTTATCCTCAGTTTTCTTATTTATAACTGATTTTCCTTATAAAATTAAAGATAATTATGGCGTATATATTCAATATTGAATGAACGCCAATAAACAATTACCCAACAACAACAACAACATAAGAAATTACAATGACAATAGCTGCCCAGCTGAGTCATAATATAGGAAAAGCAAACACTTCTCGCGTCATTTTGTTGAACGAAAACGTCATACAAAATTTCCTCTAAAGTGAGTTATAAACTGTAGATGATGAGGGGCCTACACTTAGCTTTCGTATTGCTATTCACGATCCTTGTGCTATATTCAAAAGGTAAGTAAAACTGAAATTTAATGACACAATTCGGGTGTTCAGACAACAATTCGTCTTTGTTACCAAATTTGAGCCGGAGGCTTGAGAATAGGTGAGAGTGTATGGTGTATGACAAGGAAGATACCCCCGCTCTACCGGTCTGGAATACGCTCTACGTACTGGTGTATACTATAGCCATACATGTAGGTGGAAGTTTTCTGCAGGGTATTTCATAAACTTTTATTTGAGGCTCGGTTCAGTTTATGAATAGCCTAAAGTTGCTCCCCTTTTTCTTTTAGACGCATTGGAGTATGTGTCAAAATATTAATATGATATATTTATTTTCGAAGTGAACAAGTCGAAGAGCATGAAACATATAGTCTGACTCTCCGAGTGATATGGGTTGATATATGACTGAATGGCTATAAACGTCTGACTTAATTAAACATTTTCATGATTTTGAAAAATCTTGGAGTTAGATACTTGAAAGTATTATTGCAAAGGTCTAAGCTTATCAATGCAACCATTGTTTTTCATTTATGAAATGCATAAAATGAAATGTCAATAACTTCCAATTTCATTTCATTATTATTATTATAATGCATTTTAAAGAGAAATACTTTTTCCTGTATGAAGCCTTCAAGGGGAATCTATAATTGGCAGCATATTAAATGTCTGTGGTTTTACCGAATTTAGAATTTTGGTCTACATGTAAGCCTACCGTGCAGTGATGGGAGAGCGAGGTTATGAATTCTAGAGAGTGTCCAGTTTTGTTTTTGCTTCTCATCTTTAATTCGATCCCCATCCATTCTCTTTTCTGTCTTTCAATTTTTCTCCTCGCCTTTTTTGTCATTCATTCCAATTGATCAGACCCCTGCCCCCATAGCTTTGTCACTGCTGAGAGTGATCCAGACTCCTTCAGAGACCCCTTTTATTTTCCTTTTTATAGGTCATTGAAAATTCCAGTGCTAGATGAAGATGATTTGCATTGGTTGAAAAAAGAATTCCTTGGAAAACTTTACCAGGGTGTAATTAAACATTGACTTAATATAATTCTACCTTAGTTTTTTTTTTATAGTTTTGACTGAATGAGATTGAATTGTATCTTTATTTCTACTAAAATATCATATAGGTATCACATCATATATTGCAGTATGCAACACTGTAGGCTGTTGTGGCAGAGCAAAGTCTTTTAAAAGCTTGTCTGGCATGCATCGTTTTCAACAATATTGCACTGATTTCTCTTTAGAAATTTCTAAAGTAGTGCTACTGGTTTCAATGAATTACGAGGGTATAAAAATCTTTTGATAAATTAATTCATTTCCGACAACTTTATCCAGACTCATTGACCCGAACAAAGCGAACCAGGAAATTGATTTAGACTCAATGAAATTATAGAATACTTTCTGTTGTATACAATACAAATATTTGTGTATGTGCACTTGCATGAGATCACGCCCATAATCACACAGTCACAGTCCAATGAATCATATTTATAGATTTATACTGTCATCGTTTATATTTTATACAACAATTATTTAAAAGTCACACAATATGCTATTTTGCCTACGTGTTACTCTGTTCAAGAAAGGCTAGTAAAATTGTATATTAGTCTAACTTTTTGATGAAAAATTACTGTGATCAATGAAGTGAAAACAACAATTACTCTCTGGAGAGTAAAAAATAATCAACTAATATAGTGCATTGGAATATCAGGTAGATTCATTCTGACCACCTATTAATTTAGAAGAAGGCTGCACTGCTTATGATCCTGTCAATTTCTTTAATAATTCAAAGAGAATTATAATGGAGTAGTAGTAATTGTACACAAATATAAGGTTCGATTTATGCTGTCTATTTAAGATTAAAATCTCTTTAAAAGTAAAACATATAATTGAAATTAAAATATCTGATAAGGATTCAAATGTATATATATGTACCTTTGAGAACCACATTTTTTAACTTCTCACATGTTACAAATACAAGTAGGGCCTACATGTACAAGTGCATTTCCAGAATCTTGTTGATATTGCACTGATTATGACATTAAGTTTTATGATTCATATTTGCTACATGTGTATAGTATAATTAGATACTAGTATGTTCTTGTATACGATATTGGATGGCGTTGAGTGTGATATAAGAATATATTGTCCGACCTATGACAATATTTAACGAGTCAGAGACGAGTCCAATATTGCCATAGTGAGAGCAATATATTCTTGTATCACACGAAAACAAAGCCATATGATTATTACCACTATATCAGGCTGACTAGCGAAATAACAAAATTTGACTTACCTTGGTAAATATGGCTTTTTTTGTGTGTGTGATATTGATATTGATATAGTTGAAGTTCCTGGATGACTGAGCAATACGAAAACAACATCGGTCAGTCATCCAGGTACTGCACTAACTATATTGAATACACTGATTTATTATACCACTTGGAAGCCTTATATAGAATATAATACGTTACTCAATACCTTCACATAATCAACCCGTTCCGAGAAATCTGCCTTCAAAGAGAAACGTTTCCTCTCTGTTAGATCATTACAATCAGCCCATTCCTGATAAAAGCCAGAAAGGCATCAACTCCATGTATTGTAAAATAATAATAAGTTATTAAACACCTTTCTTGCTTTCAGCAGACTATAGAAGACTTGGAGCATTTAATCATAATAATTTCAATCTCTCTCTACTACCTAGCTTTGGTATTGCTGGGAGCCTGGAACAATTATCAATTTGCAAAACTGTATTGTTCAGTCAATCAGTCATAGACCACACTTACAATTAACAACCAAAATTTTCATACCCCTTGAAAATTTGAAGTTTTTTGTGTCTTTTCGTAACTCAAGAATGAAAGGTGGACTGGTTTGTTAATGGCCTTTGTGGAGTACTTTTAGATGGAAGATTTAATGTGTCACATTCTAAAGGTCAAGCATATTTTAGGACAAATCAATTTTCCACAAACTTGTAAAAATGACACTACTTGGTAAGGGTATGACTGATAATTCAGTTGTCATCTGTATATGCTACAGGCCTTGTTTTCTCTATAGTGTCGTACATACTATAGAAAGACAGGAAATGAGCTCCTGTGGTGTGCCTTATCATTGCTTTGACCTAACCGCTGTTCCATTAAGTACCAAGTGGAACGACGTGTAGGCTACATGTATTACAAAGTTATGAATCATGTGACAAGGAATGGAAGAGTTGAACAATGATCAGGAAATATTCAAGGCTAAGCCTCCATTCAGTTCAGTTCAGTTCAGTTTATTAAAAAACACCAGACATAGCAATCATGATGACCAACATAATCCAAATTAGGACCCCTAAAAACCAAGCTTGTGAGTGGAGCCCCTGGGAAGGATGTACCTCTCGATTTAGACTGCAATATCATCAGGAATTGGTTATATTACTAGGTGAAATTCATATACTATTCAAATTGTAACTAATAGTGGCAGTAAATACAGCAAATTATACTCCTACATATACATAATGTAGTAAGCAACAAATACATGAACATTAATTTTCTTTAGAAGAAAGTTATGAACTTTTATGCATGTTTCAGAGTATATACATGTATCTGCACAGTTCAACCAAAGAAGAAAAAGTTAAGAATTGCTGAATCACAATTAATTTTGTTCTTCATTTGTGACTGTTTCACTCCAAAATAGATTGTGAGGCACAATGCGCAGCTGAGGACGCCAAAATGTGGGACCCCGTCAGAAACGAGTCGGCGTACGACAGGGATCCGGCAAGCATCAGCCAACCAGATGGAAGACCATTGGGTTATCAGTTAGATACCCTTGATTACATTAATGATGCTAATGCAAGAACACCTTGTGTGACAGTCACTGGATGTATTAACTATGTGGACATTATGGTAAGGAGATCCAAGGCTCGTGTGAATTCTGGATTTAAAATAGTCTACCGTGATTACATGATCTAGGTGGAGCCAGAAGGGTGTTAAAGGTACAGACCATTTTTGGAAACGCCCCCCTCTCAAAAAATGAAATGGAAGCTCTTATTACCAATCATGTGAAAGAATATGTTTTGACTTATACGTGATGATATAAATTTTGCCGTGAAATCGCCTACTAATTGAAATATTTGGTAGATTATCATATCGATCCGGCCTGGATAGATATTGGGTAGTCCCATAAACATCTTTCTGTGTACAGTGCTTGTAAACTTTACCAAGACTGAGCCAAATTTCTTATCATCTTGAGGATTCCAGAACCTCGCAGTATACACACCAATACAGGTTCTAATATGCTAGATGATCAATCTTTTCCGATCGATTTCACAATGTTTCTTTCACAATGCAATCGCATGACCAGAACAGGTCTATACCTTTAACTCTCTACCTTTAACTCTCTGTAAAAATAAAAGAGTTAACACCCTTCTGGCTTCAAACTGATGATATAGAGGTCTTTTACACGGCATTTGTATAAACTGTATTTCAAGGGAAATAAACTTCAAGCAAAACCAAGCTTATGTGGGTGTCTTGAGAAGAGAAGGCCCCATATAAAATGAGTCAAACCTTTGGACCATCACAAACATAATAAACATGACTTTTGATTTTCTGGGTATTTGCTTACAGCTACATGTGAATGCATGTTCCATGGAAGGTAAGATTCATTTTCTATGAAGCAATGACAATTTTCTGATTCAGATTTTGCGGTTATGTATACGGTAGGCGTAGTTTATTCTTCAGCAATAAAACAGGGATACATGAAATGGGTTAATGAATGCTTTTCTGTATCAGTGTGAACTCTACCAAGAGTTGGAAGCTGTTCAACCTTCTTAGATGTTTCAGTGCGGCATTACAGACACCACATTGTTTAATTGGTTTGCTAATTTGGTATTTGTGTCTATTTTTGTTTCCCCCACTTGACATCTGCAGGTTGAAACAGATCCATTGGCCAGAATTTGGTAGGTACACCATGTATTCCATCACAAACAAATCAAGGCAATTATGAATGTGAAGAAAACACAAGGGTCAACATTTATCATGGTTTGTGAGGAGATCTAACTGCCATACATATTTTATCACCATCAAAGATTTTTAGTTTAACAGAAAAATGTTTTAGTCCCTGTAGAACATAAAGTAGTTTTAGTACTTTTATTTCTCTGGTAAGGTATGATTTATATTTTAAAAATTTGCTTTCCTGATCCCACTGCTGCCACCATCTTGGGAAAGATGCTGGCACTCACAATAATTTTTTTTATATTTTATATATGGTATTAACCTATATAAATACAGTCAAAAAGGGGAGAGGAGACCACAACACTGTGTTATATTGATTAAGCCACAAGAAGGCAGGATAGAATATGTCCTTAGAGTCGTTTTAAAGAAGAGTTAGAGTCAAACCTTCATTTGAATGTCATTTTGTTCTACTATCATTATGCTTCATTTCTAATGAAAGTGCAATGGAAACCTGTTTAATCCAAATAGAGAGATTTAAATATCATTTTGTTTTCATGCTATGAATCTTTCAATTAAGAGTCTCTAATGATAATAAACATTTACTGAACAGTTTTGTAATCAAATCATTTTATCTTTCAGCATTGAAGACATTACCACAGATGCTGCCTCTAGAGAACTTATTTGTCAAGAGGTAAGTCTCACCTTTTATATTTAACCGTTACACTCTAATAGCCTTGAGAATTCCAATTAAAGGAGAACTAACCCCAAAGAATAAGTGTAGGTATTCTGAAAAACAAGATGAAATCCTGCCTTATGATGTACAATAAATCTAACAAATGTGTACAAGAGATATATATGAAGATTTCTTGACATGATGTAAGGCCTTTTTACTTGACATGGGCGCAGCCATTTTCTTGAAAATGTGACGTACCAGGCGGAGTTGTACATGTATCATGCACCAAGTTTTAATTGGAAAAACTTTTTGATCTAATAAAAAAAAAATTACTTTTCAATCAGGGAAAATCATAGCCGAGAAGTTAAAAATTACAGTTGGTGAAAAATATATAATTGGGTAACAAATTATTACAAATACTAAAATATAGCGGAATTTCTTATGCAAATCATTCACCCCAGAATAGCACCAACTTATTTATGCAATCTGCGTTCTAGCGAATGGAGTACAAAGGATAATAGCAGGTGAATAAAATGCTTTAACATCACAAACATCTGGGGAGGAAGCATCTATAAATTTGAATACATTTAGTTGATAAACGACTCCGCATAGTTTGTCATGTTCTCAAGAAAATGGCGATGCCATGACGTGCTGAGAAACTGTACTTTATTCTTGCTTTATTCCTTTCTCATGCACTTTGGTGGGGAATCTTGTAGATTGACGGGCAAGAATCTAATAAATCCCCCGGAACAACTAAAGTTATTCTTTGGGTTAGTTAACTACTAGTGTCATGCACTTGGAAACCATAAGTAAATGCCATTGGCATGGATGTAGATTTAGGGTTTTGGATATAGTGAAATATATCTCAAGTTAATATAACTTAATTCTTCTTTTGGGTTACTTCTTGATTATAGCGAATCTCCAGCTGCGTTCCCTGTCCTAGTGAAGAGGTAACCTATCAATTCTCCTGCCAGGGGTCTAGCTGCGACCAGAGCGCTGTCAACTTCTGGTTTAGATTCGTCCTCAGTGATCCAGGTGAGACCCTCAGTTGCACTTCATGTCACAAGTAAAATATTTATGATGGTAATGGTGTATTAGGTACCGGTAAGCTGTGTGAGGTTTTTTTTTCTTCAGAAACTGTTGAAGGGTTTCAAATTTGATATTAAAAGTATGAAAATGAACTGGCAGTGCATGGAAACTATCACTGTACATAATCATATTCTGGGTTGATTATCATGAAAACAACAACTCATAGTAATGTTAGTGCTTTGGTCATTTCCTAAAATAATGGCTCTAACAATTGTTGGATTGCTTGTGTCAATGTAGCAATATATACTATGGGTGTAGCATATATGAATTAACTTCATTATGTAAAAAAATTGCATTTGTTCATGCTGTTAAAATGAAGCCAAGCTCTGCCAAAGAATTAAAGTAATTCATGACATCTGTATTGTCTTACAGATCGGAAAGATACACAATTATACAAAATTGTAACATGCACATTATATTAAAATTGTAGAATTTATGGTTTAATGCCTATTCATATTTTTCTTCTTAAATCCATAATTTTATTTGAAATCTCAAAGTGGATATTCTGTTTGCAGACCCCAATGAAAGGGAAGAATTAAACATTGCCTTTAATGTTAGACAGCATGGAACCACATGAAAACAGAGATTTGAATTTAAAATTAAGTACTTGAAAGACATATGTAACATAATTAGCCTGTAATGGCATCACAATACAATTAATTTGTATTAGTATCTTGTCAAAAATCTTGAAACATGTTTAATTTCATCAAGTATTTTTTTCAACCTTTCAGCTGCACCAGATCCTGAAATTTGGTGCTTCAATCGTAATACCGATGAATACCCAAGCAGTCTATACAACAATGTACCTGTACCCGTGACTAGAGCTAAAACGACACCGACTAGTAGGGGCACATCGCTAGGGGCAACCTTTTCTTTAACTCTTTGTGCCTTTCTAACAGTGATCTTCTTTGCCAGGCAATAAGGACATACGTAGTGTCCAAAATATGTGACTGTACATGGAGAAATCCTTAAAGTTGATACTCTAGGCAAATAAATGTCCCTTAATTTGTTACCTACGGCAAGTATATGTTATTTTTAAGTTTTTCAATTACTTAGTATATCACAAAAAAATTCTGTCTACTCGAAATCCTCAATTGAAATGTCTAAAATATCTGCCTCTCTTTGCTTAGAAAATCAGTCACGACGCTGGTCTACTGTTTATGACCTCACGTCCGGGAGAGAGTATATTCACGTACCCGGATGTTCCATAGCAAACATGTGCAGAGTGATACGATTTTCTGCATATTTTTGTTTCAAAGGCTGAAAAGTCTAATAAATCATAATTATATGTACAATTCTTTACCTTCCCCTAGTACTTCATAGTATTAATATCAATTCCCCTTTTAAAAATTATGACATATACATGCCAACGATGTGCTATTAGTCGATAATTTCACCATGTAATTTTTGTTTTGGTGTTGAAATCGGCCCAGGCACAGAGTGAACAGTAGCTGTCTACCCATGCACAGTTCATTACCATACACTACAGCGATCTCCCGATGGTTTCTTCTTCCTTTTTCCCCATGTCTTTCGCCTTCCTTGGCCCTGAACATCCTTCATCTACCAATTCTGACACCGGTAGTCAGGAGCAAGTCTTTGTTAGTTGTTTTTCTTAGCTGGCAACGTCACTTTCATTCTCTTGCAATTGCCGATAAACATATAACTAGCGCACGTACATTCCATCACAAGCAAGCAGCGCCTAGAGCAGCTCCACAAACAATCCACAAACGTTCATGCAAGAGCCGCATCACTCGCCAAAATATTATAGAGGAAGCGCGCTTGCATGATCTCGTTCAAGTTTGATATTTTACAACATAAAGTGTTTAACTGGTACTGTATCCTTTTTTGAGGCAGTCACACACATCTATGATAAGTACTATCATAGTTCTAGACCTATTCATTTTACAAAACTGCTCATGTACATCTGATGACAATATAATGCATCCGCCTATTCATAAGTGCACGATTTAACTTTAATTCCTAAGCAGTAAACTCGTCTTAAATCTCTACCAAATAGGTGAATATGAGGATATAAAAAGAAATCAGCGACTGGAAAATGTTGCTTCGTTATTCTTCATTCAAATGAAAACAGAAAATCCATCAAATATACTCCTTAACAACAACAAATCTAAGCTCTGACAGGACAGCATTTACGTAGGGATATCACTGCCATTCACTCTCACTGAGCCCATGACTCCCGTTCGTGACGTCACGGATAGAGGCCCGACTCTACGTGCACTTCCGGGTTTCAGACTTAGATATTTTGGTAGAGTTTACTCGAATAAATTCATTATTCTAAACTTGTTTTGTCGGGTGGACACCATTTGGTGTTATTATGGGGGTTAAAAGCTTTCTATTTATGTAATTATCTCAGTATTTGGGATTGTCTTAGAGTATCAACTTTAAACTTTTCCCTTCAATGATGTGAAGTTCAGTTCAGTATAATATATTATATTCATGTACATCAGTAGTTTCAAGGTTATTTTATTTTATAAAGCTAATGTGAAATTATAGAGATTACTGATTCAACAGTCAAGTTATTATTTCATGCCGGTCATGCAGAATCTTTTTTATATATTAAAAGAATAATGTTCTTTACTTCAACATCTTTGAATTTCAGTGCCTTTCTTGAAGAAAATATAATACGATTGCTTATCAACCATGAAATGTATCAAGTTACAAGATTTGTGGAACCGCAAATCGACATTCCATCTTCAAGAAATGTACATTAAGCAAGATTTTTAAAGTTGTGTAATATGCTCTCGGTAGCTTTGATGTGTGTGATCTCATACCAATGCAGTTGTACATGACTTATTCTAATTTTATTGATTATATTCAATTATGGTACATCATATTATACATGATTTATCTTTGATAGAACAAAAAGAAATTAGTGATGATGTGTGTACAATTATTAACTTTTACCACCTCTGTCTTTCTAAAAATCAAACACTGCAATTTCACTTAGGATGCTAACAAAGTTTTTTTTATAATGATGTGTGTGTACTGTACAGTTCATAGAGTACTTCAAATACTGTTTCAAGATTATAAAATAAAAAAGTAGTAGTTGTGTATTAGCATATATATAGATGGTGTTTATTGTTGACTTTCAAGTGTATTGTAAAGAAAATAAGTTTACCCTTACAACATTGACCACTTGCGTACGCTTCACTGATATATTTCATAAGTTTGATTTTTTTTAAAATTTATGTCTTTATAGTATGATACAGTTACACTAGTAGATACACAATGCAATGTTATATGCAGAATTATATATTTGTGTCATAAGGTATCCTTTATATGATGAAACCTTTTTAAGAATCATTTTGCTATCTAAGGAATATTAATACGTTGTGGATATGGTTAGATATTGTAATTTTCGAAAGATAATGTCAAATATTGGCATTTACAAGGTATAGTAGCATGTTATGACAGGCAGAATAATTTTATCTGGTGCTTTCATTTTTAGCTTGAGAAACTAAAAATCATACTTCTCATTTTATGGTAGAGGAGACTAAAGATTAAGTAGGTCACTTATTTCTCGACTTCGATATTTACAGTGGGTAAACTTTTTTTTTAAATCTAAATTGTCTTAAAATTAAATCAAAATGCCTTTGAAAATTTATATTCAACCATGACAAAAGAATCTCAAATATTTAATATCAGGAACTAGATGCAAAATTGAAGTTGGTATGCAACATAAATAAAACAAATTGTTGTGGAGAAGGGCATTTCATATTCTCTAAATTCTCTGAATGAAAAGTCTACAATGTTATGTCATGTTTTACCAAGCCATAAATACCAAGTGATGTATGTAGCATCAGCACATTCAGAATTTTGGCCACTGATATGAATTTGACATATTTTGGTTAAAGGTCGGTGCTCTGTCACCGTTCATCATATTCAGATATTATAGTGATAACTTGAGGAGGAATAGCATTCCTACCAAGACTTTCAAAATGTGAATTAGCAATAGAAAACCTGATAGCAATGACATTTATGTGAAACATTTAAGAATCACTGATTTATTTCTATTGTAAACATCTGGAATGAACTAGCGGCAGCAGATAATTTTGTTGTTTTCATTATAGAACTTGTCTTTTTAAAGGTTTGTGCAAAGAGATATATTTTGTATGGAAAAAAATTAAAAATACATTTATAACAACTATGATGCAATATATACTTCCATCATTGTCTGCCATTTGACTAAAGATTTCCTGTTGGTGTCAAGGCAAAAGAATGTTGGTTGAGAAAAATAACATTGGGAAATAGAGAGGAAGTGATAATTGGAATGAGTGGGGAGAGAAAGTGATAAGAAGAAATGAAGAATTCGAGTGTTTAGAAGACGCTGTATGGGAAGGAGCAGAGAAAGATGATGGTAATAAATTACAGTGATGTCTTTAAATTAGTTATTTTCTTTAACCCCTGGTTATGAGCCATTTTATTGAATGATTTGTATGATAGTGTTGGACAAACCTTGTAACTTTTGAATAGTCACTAAGCATCTGTAAAGCCTCTCTAAAGTGTTGGGAGCCCAAAACATTTGAAGGCAAAATTCACTTCAATTGTATTATGAAGTGAAAGAGGATGTCATTTACACTGAATTCTGCAAGGATTTTCAGAATGAATGTGTTTGAAGACGAATATGGATGAAAAAATACAAAACCCAAGTTTGTATCCGTTCATCAATATTCGTCTTTAAACACATTTTTTTTTAAATCCTTGCAGAGTTAAATGGCATCCTCTTTCGCATTATTACACAATTTAAGTGAAATTTTGGCATCCAATTTTGTAAGAGAATTTGGGGCTCCCAACACTTCAGAGGGGCTTTAAAAGAAGTATGATGCATGTTTGACATCACCAAAGTGGTCTGTTTCAGATGGGGTATTAACTTCAAAAGACAATACGGAATCAATAACTCTGAATAATTTCATAGGTTCTATTCTTGCAGATTTATTCATGAATATGAACTACTGGTAAGACAGTTTTACAAATAGATAGAATTACTGCTAATATAATATGCATAAATTTAACAGTTTAAAGTAGCTCAGAAAATTATATCATTCACATCCACATTCCCTAATAATAAATATGTTTGTAAATTTAAATTTGTGCGTTGGCATTTCACAATCAGCTTGAATTGACTTAAAAATACAGGTAATTTTGTATATATTTCTATATTTGACACATCCAGCATGTGTATCCGTATAATAACCTAAGTAGAGGGCCATTGGTTGTCAACAACTAACGAAATAAGTTTATTGACTTATTCCCAAGATCAAATGAATGTAGAATACTAGAATCCAAACAAATTATTGATCTTATTATATCAAAACAGCTTAATCAATCTTTTGATAATGAATTCGAGTTCTACACGTTACAGTTTGTCTGGAATCAAACCTAGATTGAGACGATACACTTCTGATTTTCACTTTAAGTGGTATTATCTGTAGAAGATCATGAAAAATGATAAATGCATAAAAAGTAATTTTAACTAATGAAATGGTCTAATAAAAGTTTAACTCGCGTTGTCTACTTGGACACTCCATTTTTTATTCATAAAGTGCGATTGAAATAGTATTATAGAGTGCTTGATTTGACATCCTGAAACAGAAAGCTACTTTAAAAACTGCTTCTCTCATATTATCAAACCTTTATAGATATATCTATATATATATATTCTTTCGTTTGATGACCAAAGTGATAACAATAATCAGAAAGGAAAAAATAGGCAAATTAGTAACCTAACCCAAAATCATGTTGTCATAGGCTTGCTGCTAGCTAACCGTCCACTTATAATATAAAAAAACATATATGCTTTATATGAGTAGTAAATGTATATGTAGCAGCGTTGATTATTCATGATGTATATAATTTATCATATATTACTTAAATAATGTAAAACTAATTTGCGACTCCATAACCTTTGAATAAAATTTGGAAAAAGATCAACTTTCATAATTCAATCTCGATCAAGGTATCTTAATACTATCTAAAAGCTCCCTCCCATGTCCATAAGACCATAACTGACAAATAAATGTCGGAACCATTAATTGTTATCCTGTGAAGGATTTTATCAGACAACTATTTTGCTTGATAATCAGAGTATTCAAAACAAGACATCGAAAAATACATTTCGTTTAAATTATGAAATAAAATAAGGTTATAGGTACAGAGAAAATGAGGGAAAGAGAAACTGATAGGCGCTTCATGTAGACACTTTTAAAACGCAAATTGGATTATTTGATAGATAAAAGAGATCACCCCGGCATCAATTAATGACAAAGAGGAGGCCGAACAGCGAGGCGATGACGACAGTGGTGGTCGAAGCAACGATGCCCATCGCACCTCCAAAGCCAGCATTTGGATCTTGAGGGCTGAGGTCGGTGTCGGGAGGGAGGACGTTGTTGAGACTGGTTGGGTATTCACCCGTATCGCGACCAGCACACCATAGTTCAGGATCGAGGACGGCTGCAGCATTAAACAAAATAAAAGAAAATAACCTATACACAGCAGGGGCAGATCCAATTATCTTTATACAAATGGGGCACAATGGCTAAAAGTTTCTGATAAACAGCACCAAAAAAAAGTATTCACAGTTTTCGTCTTCCTTTTTATAACTAAACTAGGGTATACTTTTGTGTGTATCCCATATTTAAATCTAGCTTGCCTTACTGAGTCTATTCTTAAATCTGTATAAAAATCCACTTTCACTTTAATAATTTCCTTTTATTTTACAACAAATTTATGTTGATAAAA
This sequence comes from Strongylocentrotus droebachiensis, assembly GCA_035222895.1. Taxonomy (NCBI): domain Eukaryota; kingdom Metazoa; phylum Echinodermata; class Echinoidea; order Camarodonta; family Strongylocentrotidae; genus Strongylocentrotus; species Strongylocentrotus droebachiensis. Next base: position 278,045 of record JAVYIG010000788.1, read on the forward strand.
CACAATCCTTCTATATAACTTCTGAAATATAAACAACTTTTTAAAACAATGCTTACTGACTAATATCGGCCATGGTTTAATAATATGCAAGCAATGACTGCGAATCATTTTGTTTAGTGTTTAAGAGGGAACCTTCAAAGACCAGGTTGAAAAGTCGGCATCCATATAAGGGAAATACATTTACCACTTCCATCCATAATATACTTTCTTTGATGATTCTGGTTACCACGCGCGGATCCAGGATTTCTTAGGGCCGGGGCCCTTTTTTTTTTTTTTTGCTCCCGAAAATTTGAAAATCGCGCTGGCCGAAAAGTCGCTCGTTGGGGGGGGGGGGGGGGGGGGGAAGGGTAGTGAGCACTATTTTTTTTTTTTTTTTTTTGCTCCCAAAAATGTGAAAATCGCGCCGGCCAAAAAGTCGCTCAGGGGGGAGGGGGGGGGGGTAGTGAGCACATTTAGTTTGGGGGGGGGGGGGGCCCTCGAAAATTTGAAAATTTGCACCCCCCCCCCCCCCCCTTGAGCGCCAGGGGGGGCCATCCCCCCAAAAAAGCTAAAAAATCACGTGTTTTTACACTTTTTTTTCCAGGGGGGCCAGGCCTCCCGCCCCCCCCCCCTGGATCCGCCACTGCTGGTTACCGTCCTAACTTTAACCCCAATTGTTGGTACCATCGATAGCTGTATATAGCATCATTATTCTGATACATTTCTTGCCATTTTATGGACTTAAATAACACTCACAGCTGAAACCAAAAAAAAAATATAAATAGTTGTTTCATTTCTTATGAAGTCTTATTTACCTGGGTCTTCGCTGATGACGAATCGATACCAGAGAGTGACTGAACTTTCATCACAGCTATCGGCATCGCAGTAAAATTCGAAAGCAACAGTATCGGCGATCGCTTGTCTACAATCGTAGATCAACTGTGAAAAAGAAGGGAAAATTACTTCCATTGGTACAACTAAAGGAGTAATGATTTTTTTTTTTTTTAAAGGTGAACATTTGGTTTACATTTCATAGCCATCATTTCTTTCTCATTAACATCAAGATATTCGGACATTTTGTTCCACCCTCTCGTCAGTGATCGTATTCTGTTATATTTATTTCGTAGTTCAAACACCGTTAATGTATGAATTTGGGCAGTCAAAGATTTATTTAACATTTTGCTGACCATTATACTGTTTGTAAATCAATTCAAGTCGATTAATTCTTTGAAATGCTAGAGCGCCTTTAATGGCAGCACAGTTAAAGCCGGGGTAGTAATCTCCAAGTTTGGAAGCGCTTATAGGGATTCTAATATAAAACGCTATATAAAAACTGAGTATTATTATTATTATTAAAGCAAGATGTTAAAAATCCCCGAACCCCATACCATTCCATTAGGCCCTAACCCGTATCCCATCTTTTCGAAATATATATATATTTCTTTGTTAATGACATAATTTGCACTGTCCTCTATTCTTAATCAGTTAATCGTAGAAATAGGAATTGGTTACTTACCGTTGAACAAATTGGGTTTTGGTTTGATTGGTCCTTTACACTGAAAAATAAAAGATCGGTATGAATTTTAAGACGTCGTTATGCCTTTTATAGTGTTTATTTACTTTTGTTAAAGAAAACGAGTAACAATGATTCTTTTTTTAGTATATTGATATATACACCTACTTAGAATAATGTAAGTATGATTGGCGTGTAAGCAAAGACAACAAGAATACAAAGACAATTCCAAGGCAATTTGTGTGTATGCAATTTATATGGTTGGGGTGTTTGTGTGAACACTTTAATTATAACGAATTGTTATTGATACATCTTCTAAAAATATTAAATTATAGAGAAATTAATGGAGAAATTGTAGAAAGTGATTAAGCTTACCACATGACTGAACCGGGAGGGTCTGATTCCGCCTATATAAAATTGAAGAAGAAGAAGAAAAAAAAACATTTACGAAAATTTTGTTGAGTATAATTATAAGCAGTAACATAATCAGATGGAGTATCTGATGGAATTGCAATCATGAAGGGTGACGACATTTTCCCTCTTTAATAGGCCTATATAATTTTCAAACGTTTTTTTTTTCTCCGTTTACTTTTATTCCTTTATCCGAATTATTCTTATTGTGCTTGCCTTTTTATATTCTAATATTAATCTCACTTTGCCTTAATCAATTTTTATGGTCACAGTCGAAAAACCTCTATGCCATATCTTTGAGGACAGTTTTGAAGAAGAAGACAAAGAAGAAGGAAAAAAAGAAGAAGAAGAAGAAGAAGAAGAAGAAGAACATGATGATGTAAAAGAAGGGGGAATTGAAAAAGAAGAAGAAGAGGAAGAAGAAGAAGGAGAAGAAAGAAAGGAAGGAAGGAAGGAAGAACGAAATATTGAAAGATAGAGAGAGCCAAAGAAAGACATCCTATAAATTCTATGGTTTGAAATGCTCAATCAATTTGATCATTCTAAATTCTCACCATAATCTCGATTCGCCTGTCTGTAGCTCCTGTGACGTGGATGCACGGGTCAATCGGATTTTCATTGTCTGAATATTCAATGACTGCCTGTGCGTATCCGAGTGGCCTTCCAGCGGGGTCGTTTACACTAGACGTGTTACGATCATAGTTCGTCTCGGGTAATACAGGACTCCAGTTGTGAGTTATTGTGCACTGAGCATGACATCCTACAAAAGATCAACAGAACGGAATGAATTAAATGTGAATGCACACATAAGTAAGCAGATATTACTTATGATTATAGGCTATACCCCCCCCCTATTCCACTCACTCCTCTCCGTCGGAGGAGGGGGGGGGGGGTCCTCCTCTGAGTATCTATTTCTGTGTTCGTCATTGGACCATCGATATCTACCATGTACGGACACGTGATCAGACCAAAAGACAAATTTACAATATAATTTATTTAACTTATTGCATCCACGACAACTGCACTAAGTAAAACCGCCCCCCCATCCATTCCAGCTGCTGTATTGAAAAGAAAAGTTTATTTGATTTTAACTGGTTTTAGATATTGCCATATGAATTCATGGTGGATTTCGTGCTATTGACTCACACTGTACTGGTCCAGTGAGACACACCACACCCTTTACATAATTACAAGGAAACATCCTCAAAATTAGTTGTTGTCATGTATCGGTATCCCGCCACAAAAATTTGGCATGAGGAAAACAAACACAAAGGTGCACACTTTGCAAACAAAATAACCAACGTGACGCAAATACGGTAAACATGGCGCCCGGTACTACCTGGTATAACTTCCTTGTTGCCATTATTTATAATACAAGTTAATGTGTCTTTATTAACTCCATTTTCATTATTTTATACTAGTTAATGTTCTTTAGTAACGAACTAAGTATAAACGTTCTTTATTAACTTCACTGTGATACTAATGAATGTTTCGTTGGTAAGTATAGGTAATGATTCTTGATTAACGTCATTATGATACTAGTTAATGTTTCTGAAGTAACTTGGGTATGATGCTAGTTACAATATTGTTTAGTGCAGCGTTTTTCAACCTTGTTTTAGCCACGGCACCCTTTTAAGAAGAAAATAGTTCGCGTCACCCCAAACCTAAATTGATTTACAGAAGATTCATTTTGCATCACTCTGACACTGTCTTATCATGTGCCATGTACATATGGGTACATAATGCACATTTGCTTCTAAATTTTAGAAGTGACCAAAAGAATATTGACACTTTTAATATTTTTTTTTAAGTTTTACTTTCTGTTTAGAATCAACACACTATAATAGAATCAGGGTAGAGGGTGCATGGTAGAATTAAGGGCGCGGTCACCTCGCTGCCGAATATACACGCAAAAAACTGAGGTGCTAAATGTTGGGTGCTGAGTGAGATTCTGCACTTGAAGTGCCAAAATCAGCACTTGAAGTGCCAAAATCAGCACTTGACGGGTTAACTTTAACAAGGAAACCGAAACGTGCTGAATATTTGAGTGCTGAAAACGAGTGCTATAATATGCAGCACTTAACATGAGTGCTGACTGCATAACCTGATCTGATTGGTCGGTTAGTATAATAGCTGTTACCTTGTGAATATTTGTTTTTGAATCAAATTCAGCTAAGAGATTCTTACATTCTTCATTCTCCAGGTCAATACCCAAGGCCTCAAAAGTCTGAATAACTTTGCTCCTTAAACTGTCAACAACATCAGTATTCAAAGCTGTTGCAGCAGATAACACTCTGTTTGTCATAGCATGGGTCATGTTGGTGTTTGATAAAAGAGAACCAATGAAAAATGCAGCTGGTCTCACTATGAACATGACAGACAATGAAAGCGGACAAAATATACAGTTCCTCAGGTAGACAAAGGAACATCCCTTGACTGCTATTATGTAAAATGTGTAGAACAGGTGAATATGCATGTGACACCTGTTCTACACATTTTTACATAATAGCAGTGAAGGGATGTTCCTTTGTCTACCTAAGGAACTGTATATTTTGTCCGCTTTCATTGTCTGTCATATTCATAGTGTCTTGTACTGTCATTATGCATTGCTCCATCTTGTTCTTGTAGTAGGCCTATCCTATCATCATCATCATCAAATGCATCATCTGCTGCAGGATTATGCACTTCACCAACAGCAACACCCAAATCAGCATCAACTAGACCCTCCATACCCTGTACAACTTCAGGTTCAGGTTCTTCTTGTGGATGTTGGTTTAATAAATGTTTCCTGTAAGAGTTGAAAGTGGTAAATGACGAAGGACATCCACCTTGACCACATACCAAATGTAGATGGGGCATGTCAAACAACGCATGAGTTAGCACTTGCACAAGGGCTATTCTGCTAGCACCCAAAAGAGAGCAAAACTTGGCACTTTAAGTGCACAACAGTCAGCTCCTTTGGGTGCTAGCAAAGTAGCCCGGGTGCAAGTGCTAACTCAGCACTTCGAGTGCAGTCACTATGCGAGCTCCTAAAAAGTGCTAAAATTGAATCTTTAAGTGCTAAATCAGTCAGCTCCTTTGGGTGCTAGCAAAGTAGCCCGGGTGCAAGTGCTAAATCAGCACTTCGAGTGCAGTCACTATGCGAGCTCCTAAAAAGTGCTAAAATTGAATCTTTAAGTGCTAAATCAGTCAGCTCCTTTGGGTGCTAGCAAAGTAGCTCGGGTGCAAGTGCTAAATCAGCACTTCGAGTGCAGTCACTATGCGAGCTCCTAAAAAGTGCTAAAATTGAATCTTTAAGTGCTAAATTTAGCACTTTTTTTTTTTGAGTGTACATGAATGCAAAGATCATTATGTGCGGGCGACAGTGCAAGATAATGAGGAGATTCGGGCATCTCCTTGCTCAGAATTACCCCGTTTCTAGATGTTGCGAGCGAGTGAAGCGAACGAGCATGGTAAAGATGTATTTTGACATAAAATATATACTATAATTATATTCGAGCACCTCGCTGTCAAAAAGAAGGCTATTGGGGCACCTCGTTACTTAGATATGGAGGTATTCAGGCAATTCGCTGCCAGAAATCATAATGTCCTAAAGGTTGCATGCTTGCGAGCGAAGCGGGTGAGAAATAAAGACGCTTTATTTTCTTTAGAATGCCATTTCCTCATGAAATTACATATACTTTACATGGTAATATAAATTATAGATGTCTTACGGCACCTTTGGTTTGCCGCGACACCATTATATGCCGCGACAACCCGATTGAAAAACGCTGGTGGACTTTTCGGATGATATCAGTGTAATTACACATTCTCAAATCTACGTTGAAAACCAGTCCTACTATACTGAATTTCTCCCCATCTAAATGCGAACAAAGTAGTTTTGTTGTTCAAAGTTTCAGATTTTCACAATATTAAAGACTGAAGGACTGAATTTAGACTCTATAATCATATTGACAGGACATTCAACCATGTTCCACTTCCACTTTGGAGGTACATGTATTTCATATATTTCACTGCCAATAAAGGGGGTCAAGCTCGCTGTCCATAAGGACCGCTATTCATAAGGAAGATTATCTGTCCATAACGCGTGACTAAAATGAATAACTGTCCTTATAAATAGCGAGCAGACCCCAGTAAAGGCACTTCGTTCTACAGATATTGAATAGTGAAATATATTGAGGTATACGAGGATTAAGAGGAAAACAACAGAAAAGGAAAGGTAACCACGATAACAACAAAATCATGAAAATGGAAAGGGAATGAGATCGTAACAGGAAACGCAGGATATGTAACAACAATTATAATTCCTTTCTACATTAGCAAATAAAATAACAAACCAACATTACAATAGCTAATTGATTTTTTTTTCCCCTGAAAAATAAAGTAAGCTTTTATTCTACAAAGATGAGATGGAGAAGGGAAAGGGGGAGGGGGTCACCGACGCTCTTATTTGTCTCTTCGTTTGCCCTTTGTTAAATCATGAATGCATGGTGTCTTTTCTTCTTAAAATCTCTTGATAAAACGAGTGTTATACTTCTGGAATGCTACAAGGAAGTAACATCGCCTCGAGTTGAATTGAAAAAGACCTTCTTCCGCGAGGCGTATGTGGAGTAGTCTTGTTATCTTTTAACAAAGCCACTCATGCATGTCGAAGGGGTTGAAAAACGCCGAAAATTAGTGCATTCATTATGATGATGACGACATCCATACGGATTAGGATTAGCTTAATCTTCACATTGGATTGTTTACTCTCGGCTGACATCATGATAGGATTCTCAGTAGAATACCTCTTTTTTTGAAAGGGCAATACCTCGATAAACAAGATACTCTTTGTTATTCATCAAGACCAAAATTACAAAAAAATATTCCTCGAGTTCTTAATATTTCATTCCAAAAGTGAAACATATGTGAATTTGTATTATTTGACCACATATTCGGACATTGCAATATTTCCACACCACTATTAGTGTTATACATGCACAAAAAGGTTACGTTGTAAGTCCGTAATTCCAGTGAATAAGTCAATCGGCACCTTTTTATAAGCTCTGCTTTCTCCGGGGTCACCAAACCATCATTGCGTTATTCTAAATTCTTGATGTAACTTATTTTGATTGTATATATGTTTTGATGGTTGAACAATAAATGAAAATGAAAAATTGAAATTGAATTATTTATCGGAACACCATTCGAACTCTCTGGTTCATTATGGGAATACTGAAAAGAAATAAACTGATATCAAATACCTTCAATCCCGTTAAAGATCACTTTATAAGGAAAGCGAATATTCGTGTTCGTTATAACTGTCTTGAAAATGATATACATTACAAACGATTTTTAATTGTTTATTCTGTCAGACATTTTTTTATACCATTCAAACATTAAACGAATCAAACGGATCCAAGTGCATTTACTTTCTTTCAGAAAATAGTATTGTCAAAGCAACTATTTTATGCCCAATATCTCTCCTTCTTAAAATATACACATACAGATATCATTCAATATCAAACACCAATTTCAAGCGATACTAACAAATCAAACAATTATCTTGTAATTTGTTTACATCTCTTTAAATTTAGTTTCGAAAGTCGATCAACTCAATTTCCCAATATAAATATCACATATTAATTCAAGTGTACAATTTGAATTCGGCAACAATTTGTTGGTACCGCCTTACAAAAATAAATGTAATACAAAAACGATACAAGAATCTTGTTTATAGCTTGAGAGGCCGGAGTTAGTGAATAAAACGAAATCCACGATTATTCCCATTGCAATATTTAAAACCAATTAAAATCAAATAAAGTGTTCCTTTTAATATAACACATATGTGGCAAAAAGGTAAAACTATTGTTTCAAAGGAATTTTAATAGTAAATACTAAACAAAATAAAACCACACCTTATTAGACAAACTATGGTTAACACAAACTAAAAATTCATATCTAAGTGTGTTATCATTAACAATTTAGTTTATAAGGTCTTAATTAAGTGGATGTTATGCAGAAAAGAGACATATAATCTACTCACCAATTGCACAGAATAGTATAAGTGAAACAGTCACTGCAAGATGTAGGCAGGATAACGCTGTGATATGCATTTTGACGGCTTTCTTTAACGCTAAAGCTCCACTAAAAGATCAACTTCACTCCTCAAATCTCTTCGATAAGTCTGATGCTCCTGCTTCTTCCTCTCGATTTTTTAAGGATCTGTGCTCACTTTTTTTCCTTCTGGCTCTGTTAAAAGTTCTTCCCAGTGCACCTGATGACGTTAGAGGTCATACAAATACAGCACCTTCGTATGGGTCAGTATTTTGTTAAACCTTTCAAAGGTGACATATTACGTAACCATCCTCTTGTGTCGCCATCAGATTTAATGATAACGTCATTATTTCCGTGTTCTCCCCCAAATTACTGGTAGAGGGATGATGGGAAGGGCGTTACATTTACCTTAAAAGGTAATGTGATGTAAAAGTGTCAACGTAATTTGGTCTGTCTAAAAAGTTAATGAAAATTACTCGATCTTGCTATCAAGATGTATAGTATATTATAGATGTGTTTATTCAAGATATATTAAAAATGTGTGTATATCTCGTTTTAACGGATCATAGTTCATATACAAAACGGTTTAACGAATATGACGCAACTTCTTTCTTCTGAAATTCAAGTGCTAAAGCTAGCAATCTAGCAATCTAGTTAAGAAAAAAATACCAATGAATTGATTTCGAATGGTGTATAATTTTGTTTGCAGTATGATTCATTCACTCTTTTACTCACAACTGTCTCCCCCTTCTCTCTCTCTCTCTTAAAGAAAATTAATTGAAAAATTTAAGAACCTTTGATCTTCACTGCATTCCACCTCCTCCGTATACCGTTGATGTAAAAAAACGGGTAGTAAAGCTTCTTAAGAAATTTAATCATGACCCTATTCCAATTTTCTATTTAAAGGTATGCGTCCCATTTGCAGCCGACATTAAATTATGTAGAGCTTTGCATTATTTTGTCTACGTCAATAACCCATTTCTTGTAATTGCCAAAATTCATAGTAAACTGATTGAATCAATGCGCAGCACAAACGTACACCATTCGGTGCAGGGGTCTAAAAATCAAACTATTTACTAAAAGGATTGCAATCCTTAAAGTCGATTCGACAACTAACGGTCGTTATCTTCCAACAATTTTTTGTTTCAAGCCCTTTCGTTTTCAGGAAAGTTCTAAATTAGTATTATCTTTCATATTCACTTTTTGGCCTGCAAATGTGATATAGTACCTTTAAAGAAAGAGGAAGAGGACCAGCAACAAACTCGTCATACATTTCGCAAATGCCGCCTCATATTTTTTTTTTGTCCATTAGTGCCTTCGCTCCAAATCTGTCCCTTTCACCTTTTTCATCCCCTTCTTTCTATTAGCCCCCTTCTCCGTTCATTTCTTCCTCTCTTTCTCCGTTCATTTCCTTTTTTATTTCTTCCGTTCGCTCTTTCCCCTTCCACCGCATTTCTCTCTCTCTCTCTCCCTCTCTCTCTCTCTCTCTCTGTCTCTCTCCCTCTCTCTCTCTCAATAACAACCATCTTGTAAAACGAGTACGGCGTTATTGCTTGATGGAAGAAAAAAAACAGGTTGCATTTTGAGCCAAATTATAATTAATTATTATATCTTTAAAACATTACCAAAGCGTTTGTGGTTTTGCATGAGGATCTCGAGTTGAATGCAGCTACTTCATGAAAGATGAATACTGATCTCTATTTTTGTTCAAGCAGATAACTCATAAGAAATAAATGTTTATTATAAGAATGAATACAGTAAAACTATTTTTTTTTATAGGAGAGATAGAGAGAGGATCAAAATCGGATTAATGTAACATTTTAATCTCTGATTTCCAGTTGACAGTACTGTTGTTCTGTTCTTTTACTTACATAACATAAATACAACATTTAATAAAAAATTATACGAATCATGATTCATAATGATGTCTATATGGATTAACAATGTTAAGACGTTCGACGTACTGACAAAGGTACGGTTGGTATTCGTGAGCAATCTCATCTTTTGCAATTGCACACTAGTATACAGCGATTTAAGTTTACGAGAATTGCTCCTGAAATGCTCCCTTGTTAAAATAAACGAAGAACAGTTTATAACTTGGACCAGATAACCTTCGACAGACCAATAAATGAAAAACGAATCGTCTATAGAGGCCAAGTTCAAAAGAGAGATCGAGCGCTTATTAAAAAAAGAGCCCGTATAGGGACAAGACAGTAGGGACCTTTAGATTCGCACGAAGACAATAGGTCTATGCTACGATCGACGTCCTGTTAAAGCACTGCCGTGAATGGAAGTACCACGTATCAGTCCACGCAAATCTAAAAGTCCCTATTATCCCGCGAACTAAAACTTCCCGTACAGCTATCTCCGGACAATAGTACTTTCCCCGGACAAATTCCTTTGGAACAACTATTCCCCAACTCCTAGGACATTACTAACAGAAAACTACCCCTAAATGATATCCTGCTTGTAAAATAATAACATACTGGGGAATAATCCAGGGGTTATTGCCCTATAGGAGGGAGTTTTCCTCTGTGATAGATGTCCTCATGGGTAATATTATTGTGTGGGGTAATTGTCCGGGGTTAGCTGTCCGGGGGTAGTTGTGTGGGGTTAGTTGTCCGGAGTGGCAATCCAGGAGGTGGTTGTTCAAGAATTTAAAAAAAGCGAAAAGAGCAAAGCCTCGACTCTCGAGGCATTTTGAAACTTTTGGTTCTACCTAATCATGGTTCTACCTATACGGATTCCATTTGTTGGAAATCATTATTATATACTGGAATGAAACTCTATTATTTTATCAGCATTAGGTTTAAATGCGGCGAACATAAAAATATATTTTAAAATTTCTTCTAAAATGTCACAAAACAGCTTAACTCAAATCTGTCCTATTGATTTGAATAAACACAATCAAGGCTATTAAAGAAAATCATAATATTAATGAATGCCTCTTCCCGAAACTGCCTCTTGTTGAACTGTTGCAGTCATCCGTTTTTGTTTCAGAAGTCAAAAAGCAGGATGCAGGCAATGATTCTGACAAACTTTTGACATTTTTTGAAGTTGTCGTGTGCATCTTTGTTGGAAAGCATGTATAAGATTTAAATACATAACGTAAACGGCATAATTCTGTTTGCATATCATAATTTAAAGTACTTCTTTTGGCTCCTAAATTGCACATCACATGACATCATCAAGCTATATGAGCCCAATTTTTCTTCTGGTTGTCCTCTTGGCATTTGGTTTTAGGATCACGGAACGTCTTCCATGTTCCTATGAAAATTGTAGGCCGTTTGAACCCGTGCATGTTGAAGGCTTTCCGTAACCGACAAGCATCACGCTTACTCCCTCCAACGATAAACCCACCAGCGTGCATGAGAGAGATACCCGAGCGGTAAGCCAGTATTCCCGCGTAGGCATCGTCTATAGGGATCAACCTTGTAGTCTCTGCCAAACGGGACATCTTCTGCACCGTGGAAGCAGACATGATGTAGCCACCTCCTGAGAAGTACGGCAGGAAATACTTGAATGGATAGACTTCCCTGTGGACTTGGTACTTGGAGGGCATTCTAAGGGCGGGGCTCATTGTCATGAGGTTCCCCATGAAAAGATTCTTCGTTTGGAATACTGGAAGCTGGTCCAGGTACCCGGTCATATGCTCAAAGTTGACCAACATGTCGTCGTCTCCTTTGTAGATGAACTTGGCGGATGAACATTCACTGGACACCCAGCGCAGTCCAAGGATGACCTTCAACGTTAGATTATGGAAGGATTCTACAAAATTTGCCTGGATGATATCCCCAAATTCGTCTGACTCCTTCTGAATGAGGTCGATGGTTTCTGGTGTCTCGACTGCTGCTCTACCGAGAACAAATAGAACTTTTACTTTCATTGCAGCAGTATACTGTGGATGACCCCAGGTAACTCGTATGGCACTCCTAAGGTTTGCATTATGAGGGTGGGTGCTCACTAACGCTATCAATGTAATATTTTTAATTTCGCAAAACAATTTTGGTTTATGAATGAACTGGAATATGTTGTTAAAATATTGGTGATAATCAACATCTTTTGTCCACCAGGTGATTTCGGTGGCGTTTGGTACTGGACTAGGACAGTAGTCCATCTTGTCTGTGTGGTTCCTCCAAGCGCCTCGCATCAGTTTTGGTGTGTTAAAGTCACCAAGCGTAAGGGTATCTTGCAGGTCACAGAAGTTTGCTTCTCCACCAGACTTGTGGAACTCTTCGTGGTACCGCGGCTCTGCCTTGAGTTGACTTGTTATGATCCCTACCATAACATCACTAGCGGGGAACACGTTCACCTCTCTGTTGAATTGCACAGCCCTAGGATGTACCTGTCGAATAAAAGGTATGGACATGGCAAAGCCTGCTCCTCCTACACAATGGTGTGGATATGTTTCTTTAGGGTACACGGACTCTGATACATAATCCCACTTAACGGCATCTCGCTCCACTTTGGCGAGTTTCTTGACCCTACCAAGGGAGAACGTTCTGAATGGTTTCGGAGTTACGAGCTTGAGGCGTGAGACCACATGATGAAAGTTAACAAACAGCTCGTCGTGGGCAAAGAGCAAGAATTTAGCATTGATGCAGTAGTTGAGTGTCCACCCCATCATTGAGAGAAGGACTTTCGATGATGGTCGAAACGTACTCAGAGAATCTCCGGCGACACTATGGATGACGTCATCATACCTAGCTGCTTCTTTCTGTAAACCAGTCATTACATCTGGCCTAGGACTGATGCCAGGTGCAACGAACAGGACAGCCACGCGCGCACCAGCGCCGTTTGATGCATTCCTCGCCCACGTCTCCCGTATCGCCTGCCTCTGCTCAAAGTGTGGTGGTAGCGAGTGGACAAGGGTTAGAAGGAAGATTCCTCTGCCGTTGTCTGGACATCCTCCCGCCGGCATCAGATCAAAGTTCTGCGATACTTCGGCCACCGGTACCACCTCGACGTCAACTACCAACCCCTCGTCGTAATCAGCCCGTCTTTGGCCTGCCAGTTCTTCTGCTTCCTCCATCATCTTCCGGCGCGCATCATCACTGTCGTCATGGAAACCTTCAAAACTGACATTTCCCGTGTCAACACGCGCAGGAGCTACTGAGTACTCCTTCCTGATGATGGTATAACCCAGTGGGTGGTGATCCGGTGGGTTGCTGTCAGGGGTTAAGTACACCAGGACGAGGAGGATTCGCAAACAAGAGACAAGGCAACATGCCGCCAGAATGTTTCTGATGAGTCCATCCCCCATTGTGTCTTGGTCACCTACTGTTTATCATCAGCTGCGTGGCATAAAAAGTTGGCATTGTGAGGAAATCGTTGCCCCTTTTATGCAGTCCTGGTAGGAAAAAAAAGAAAGAAAGCAGCATTTAAAAAAAATGTATCTCATACAAATATTAAGAACACTAAATAATAACCATTGATTTTAAATAACCAGTTCTAAAAGTAATGTATGACTATTAAAAAATACGCCTTTTCTATATTATATTTATAAAATGCACATACTTTCTTACATAATTTTGAGGTCCGCTATTTAATTTCGATCAGACAGAACTTTGAAAAACATTATAACATTGTGTACTCAATAATGGACGTTCATAAACTAAGTATATTCCGAATAAAATAGTTTAGCACAACCCAAATTTCAAATACTTATAGCACAACCCAAATTCAATTAGAATCGGATCTTAAATGAACAGAATGCTTACCTGCGATAATGTCTTGAAATGAATGCATGTGAGAACTACTCTGTCTGCTACATCAGTAAGAAGTCTTTCCAAGAAAGATGCTCTTCATATTCAGTCGTATAAATCCAGTCTTGGTATAACAAGTGTCATACTAATCTGTAGATGAACAAGAGGTGACAATAACAACACTGTTACTAAACACAGTACTTCAAACACCAAAACGATAATCGCAAAATTAATTTCCGTAGTCGAAATCCCCCACCAAAATAGCTGGTATTGTATTGTTACACGAGATACTATGCAACACCAGGACACGTTAACAGATCATTATCAGACTTGCAGTAGAGAACAATTTGGAAGCTCGAATACTCATAACCATTACTAGTGGAAGGCATACACTATCATTCTTTCCATAGTTACGTACCATGCGTTCATCACTGCGGCTTCGTAGTTTATCGTTGTTTGCCAAAATGGTAATTATTCACAGATAATGTTTGTTTCTTGTACAGAAAAGAACTTTGATTTGTCTTGAGCTGTTGCTTTGCGTCTTGCTTTGCGTCACACAAACAAAATCGCAATCGATTTGACTGGGCACTCTAAAACTACTTAGATAATTGCTATCGCCTGAAAAGCAAGCTCTTCATTTGTATTTCTAAGCCTGTGTCATGGGTCAAGTGGAGCTTCCAAATTCCAAATTCAACTTTTAAGCATTTTAATTAAAAACTAAAAGAGGTGCGTTATTATTATCTTTGTGAAGTCGTGTTTATTCAGCATCGTTGTCGCCCTACTTGTCTCGTACAGATAATTAATTGCACATTAAGTGGTGGTTTACAGATTTAAAGCAGGAGTTTTATAGGAAAATCAATTGTAGGCCTATCTGTGAGGTATACTAAGTTACGGTCAGATGAGCTTTTAGTGTTGGTAGTGCGGGGGCAGTAGATGTTCTCTTTCTCTTTTTTCTTTTTTTTATTATATATCTTCTTCTTTCTTTTTTTTTATCATAACCCTTTCTTCTCTCTGAAGGAAATTTGGAAAAATTATTGTGGAAAAGAAAATAAATAATTGGAAATTTATATGTATTGCTGGTTTGAGGAAATTGGAAAAACTTTATTTTTGATTTGTTTAAAATGTGAAACTATAATTTTGTTTATGTGAATATTTTTCTTCTGTAAATGTGTTACTTCATTTGCAATTATATTTTATATGAACATTTATTTGTAACCTTGTGGAAATTTTAAAGTTCGCTTGCAAATTTATTTAAGCCTAGGGCGGTAGGGCCTAAGTGAAGATTATTTGTAATTTGTATAGAATGTTATAAATTATGTACAATTTTCTTTAGAGAAGAGAATAAAAACCTATGTAAAAAAAAACATGGTTAAACTCAAATGAGGTCGTTCTCAATTTTCTCTCCTTTTTGCTCATGACTTTACTGAACCTATCGACCTATTCCATGGCGTATAGAATACATTTTTGCCACATCACCTATATTCTACATGACTATACCCCGGGTATATACCTCGAGTATACAAGTACACTGTAATAGTAGAAGTAAAACTTGTCACCTTAAATGCAAATATTAATCAAATTACAATAATCAGGATAATTACGATCTCAAATGTGTACTTACGTGATGTTAATTGAGTATGATTAGGCCCAGAAACTGCCAGTTAGTTGCTGTCCAACACGTAATAGCATGCCGGTATAGAGAAATTCTTCTAGATGTACACAAGATTCTCAGATGAATGCTTTTACGAACACAATAAGCACTTCTGTCATCAATAAACAGTATTTGGTAGAATCAATTTGAATGACAATAGGGACAGGACTGTAGGGCGTCTTTAGAAAAACCGGCCGATCTGTACAAGGAGTTACTTTCACCGGCATGAATATAGCAATGCCACGTCTTTGACTATCTGCGCTCTGTAAAGATTAATGATGCGATAAGAAGCTAAAAAATATTTTAAAAAGTAAAAAAGAATAATCTGAGATTCCTGGCGATGCATTTCTGAAACTTTGAAATGATCAGTGAGAAACTCTTCCTCGGCCCTTTCTCACATTAATTAAACACTTTTTTTTTAGAGTGTATAGCCGTATCATCATCGAGGAGGAGAGAGAGCACACTATAGAAAGGGACACTTTCTTTTATTTGCCACCAAAGATGAAAATAATGTGCATTTCTTTATAAGTATTGTATCCCTTTTTCAGCCAACATCAAATTCTGTAGAGCTTTGCAGGAATTATCCCAATCCAATCCAAAAGATATTTGATATAGCGCCTTTTCCTTGCAGTTACAAAGCGCTGCACACACGCTCCACAATGTTTGGGCCACTTAAAACAACAGTTAGACACTTCTCAGAGATCAGTAAAGTATTATGTAGGCTGGTAATAAGTAATTTCTAGCAGAATAGATGTGACTTGAGTAGTTTCTTGAACTGGTCAACAGATGAATATTATGAATATGTTATGTACTTATCTGTGAAATTTAAACATGAGCTGTGTCCTATAATATTCAAATTATGCAGGGAAACCCGTTTTTACTTTATAGACTTCACTGTCAGACACTAATGAGTGAGTGACTGACTTAAAAAAACACTTTGTAATAACATGAGCTTTAAAGGGTACATGAGCATTTGCCAACATCCAGTGGCGTAATGAGCAAAAACTTTTGGAATCAGAACAAAATCCGCATCCCCACCAAGTGGCATAATGCAGGGGCGGCGGAGCGTCTTCCAAAATAGGAGGGGGGCACCAACTAAAAGGGGGCACCTACAAAGGGAAACATTCAAACAAATATACACCACTTTTAGACATTGGTATATACCCCTACATCGTCATGATTGTGATTACACTACCAGGGATGACATCGATATTTGTTTCTTTCTTTACCTGATACAAGATACTGTTTAATTAAGCAACATACTTTGCAGTTGGGTGTTATGGTCTGTATATTAATTTTCGAGCGAGCACAAAATTTTAAGATTTATGAGGTTCCAGTGCAAAAAATTACATCTTAAAAAGAAGACCAAAAAAAAACCCTGATGACTATTAAGCACAATCTGATAAAGAAAGACTGGACATTTTTCTTATAAGTAACATAATTATATAAATGCGAGTGAGCGTAGCAAGCGAGCTCTATAGGGAATACTAAATAAAAGGGGGCTCTAAGTCACCTTGAACTAGGGGTGCATGTTATGGAGAAAGTAAAAATAGGCACTTTATTAGAAAAAAAAGTTATTAGAAAAGAAAAGGTGCTCGCGTCAAAGTAAAAAGGGCAATTATCAGAGATGAAAATGGCACTTGTGAGGATGGAAATGGGGAATCTGTTGAAGGAAAAGGGCACCTATCGGATTTTAATAGGGGTACGTGTCAAAATAAAACGGGCACTTATCAGAGGTCAGTGGCATTTAAGAGAAAGGGAAGGGGGTACTTATTACGAAGGAAAAAGTAAACTTATTAAACAGGAAAAGGGGCATGAGTCAAAGTTAAAGAGGGCAACAATATCAGGGGTGAAAAGGGAAAGTTCCCGCACCTGAAAAGACGTCCTAACCAGAGATGAAAAGACAATAAATGGACAGTTATGAGAAAAGAAAGTGGCCACTAATATTGTCCTATATGTAAACAAAAAAGGGACTTTTGGGGGGTACCCGGAAAAGTTGAGGCATAATGGGCAAAAGTGAGAAAATTTGTAGGGGCCTACTACAAAAGCCAACATTAAATGTTCACAAGCAAGACGTTTGCCTTAAAAAAGAGTGCACACTCTAAAAACTGAAATGTTAAATGTCAATTGAAAAGGGCCGATGAGTGACCACTCTTTCAAAATGTCAGATTGTTTATTTAAACCTGCCAGATTCAACCTTTATAGTACTGGATCCAGTGGCGGATCCAGGGGGGGGGGGGGGGGGCCCGGGGGGCCCGGTCCCCCCCCCCCCCCTTGAGAAAAAAAATCATGTAAAATCACGTGATTTTTACGTTTTTGGGGGGTTGTCCCCCCCCCCCCTGGCGCTCAAGGAGGGGGGGGGGGGGTGCAAATTGAAATTTTTTTGAGGACCAAAAAAAAAAAATGTGCTCACTACCCCCCCCCCCCCCCCCCCCCCCCCCCCCCCCCCCCCACTGAGCGACTTTTCGGCCGGCGCGATTTTCAAATTTTCGGGAGCAAAAAAAAAAGAAGAAAGTTGTGCCCCCTCCCCTAAGAAATCCTGGATCCGCGCCTGGTTGGATCCATCATGTTCAAAGTGTTAATCTACCATTTTTAAAGAGTGGTCGCTCCTCTACCCTTTTAAATGGTGATTTAACATTTCAGTTTTTAGAGTGCAGTTGCTAGACTCTTGTTGACTTATATTTCGTAGGGGGCATAGTGGTTGTGATATATTTTGGTGATGTTTACCTGACTGCCTAAAAATCATTAGGCCTATATGCTTGTAAGTAAACAGCCAGAGGACCGACGGCTTTAAGATCTCTCCGAGG
Source organism: Strongylocentrotus droebachiensis (assembly GCA_035222895.1). Taxonomy (NCBI): domain Eukaryota; kingdom Metazoa; phylum Echinodermata; class Echinoidea; order Camarodonta; family Strongylocentrotidae; genus Strongylocentrotus; species Strongylocentrotus droebachiensis. Next base: position 296,147 of record JAVYIG010000788.1, read on the forward strand.
GACTTGGTAATGAAGATTAATGCCTTATCAAAGGGCATGAGCGGCATTGACTTGGTTTCGAACCAGGGCCCATGTTTCGAGACCACGTACTGCTTGGAGGAGGCCCGATGGCTCAGTGGTAGTCGGCTGTCGGGTCTCGTAAGCGGAAGGTGCTGGGTTCGATACCAAGTATAGATGCGCTAGTGCCCTTTGGTGAGGCACTAATCCTTATTACCAAGTCCCTCGGAGAGGACTTAAAGTCATTGGTCCCCTGATTGCTTAGAACAACAAGCATTATTATATACCTACAATTTTATGCTTTTTTTGCAGCCAGGTAAAACAAATAAACAAACTACTATGAGCCTCCGCGCCCAGCCTTGATTCCCCATCACGTTTATACCAGTAGAGTTACTTTAGTGAAAAAGAAAAGTGTATAATTATTTAATTAATAATTTAAATTGTCAAATCACTTGTCAGCACTATGTATATAGGTGTAGCGCACCGAGCGCAGGTACATAATTTATATACTAGTCTACATCATGTAGTAGGCTGTTCGTTCGGCCGTCGACATCGTCGTACGACGGCGTATGCCGTTGCTATGCAGGCGCATTATCGATAACGATACATAATTGACGTCTAGCTGGTAGTGTGGTAAATGGTGCCGCTGATGCTGAGAACATTACGATGCAATGTCGAGATTCTACTCTTTGTTGCAGCTTCATTGACATCACTCATATTAGTACTCTTATCCAGTAAGATCCCACCATGATTGGAATGGAAAATGCATTCAAGTAAACGGTAAAACACGATTGTTTAATTTGTGAAATAGTGCGATACATAATGATTCATGAATTAGCATTGATAATTGATACATCAGTCCCACATGTAAGAAAATCGGTTAGCTTAGATCTAACTTGTTAGATCTATGTTCCAAGACTTCTGAAAAAGAAATTAAAATGAGAGTGTAAGTGATTTAGATCTAGTTGTAAACAAATATTATTGAACTAACTTTTTTTTTTAGTTGAAAATACTTGGTTGGTAGAATTAATGTGATAGCAATTAGCACCAGTCTAGATCTAGAAATCTACATTGTAAAATTAAAAAAAGCAGCTGGGTAGAATTTGAGATTTTTTTTTTTTTTTTTTTTACCATGTCATAGACCCTATTTAATTTTAATAAGAGTTAAGAATAAGACTATACATTGACTGCATTACATTGACTGTATCACTAACTGCACCTTGCACAAGAAGCCCAAAATATCTGCATAATTTAAGATTTTCAAAAACTGTTTTTCAGTCTAGACCCTAGACTATTTAAATTATAATGTTTTTGTTTTTTGTTTCTTGTTTTTTGTTTGCTTTTGTTTTTATCCCGGAAAGGAGACATCCCACCGACAGACATGGCATAGCCTTGGCCGGTATTGGAGGGGCCTAGGCTGCGCATGAACATGCAAGCCGAGAAGCCTGTTCAATGTACCGAACCAGGCTGGCCAGAAAAGACGCACAAAACGGTCAAATGATTTTATGTTGACAGCCTGTCTGGAATCTCCGCAAATTGCGAAAAATTGAACAGCGTTGTTTTTTTGTTTTTTTTTCCCCTCCTTTTATGCTTTCATTTAAAACTATTAAAAAACTAGAATTCGGCGTAAATATTCATAATTGAATGAAACACGCCCTTAAGACTAAAACAACAACAACAACATTGTTACTATAGACAGACCACATTGCACATTGACATTCTTCTTCTTCTTTCATTGAGTACAGTCCTCTTTGTAGAGTAGGTCTATAGAGTAAAGGACCCGGTTTTCGGCCACTTAAGACAAAATGCTATTTTTTGGACTCTTTACTTCCTATTTATTATTATTTCTTGTTCAAATCATGAAGTAAATATTATAATTATTTAAACAAAAAAAGAATCCCAGAAAAAAATCACAAATTGCCATGACAATATTCATTTCAATTTTCACTGTTTTGGAGCCGGTTATCGGCATAGCGAACCAGTTTTCGGACGCATGTACAAAGTCAATAGGAAGCGCTCGCGCGCGCCGTGCGTTTCCGCGCTAATGTATAGCACAAGCGGGCGGAGCAGGTATCCCACGCCGGAGCTCCCGGGTGCTCGCCTGGCCGAAGACAGGCACAGCGGTGATCGGAAGTTGGAATCTGAATTAGACGGACATATCGTGTGTGCGTGGCGGGGTCCGGCTGCATTGATTTAATACATGCGATGAGATACTTTTGAGCTTGCGACCAACACAAAATCGGGCTCTAAATCTGAAAAATACTTGAAATAAAGCTCATTTTATGGTACCCATATTTCTTATATACACGCGTAAGAAACTCTATTTTTCAGATTTGGGTAGCGGGACCGCCGATTACATCGCTAAAATGTGATATTTTAGGATATATTTTCCATTGCAAATGTGGTTCTTCAGTGACTCTGGCATGGTATGGTATGTGTGGGATATGTGATATGCTATTATGCGATGTATTTTAAAGGGATTTTACCATGCATCCAATGGATCGGCCGAAAACTGGAGCTGTCCGATTACCGGCTCCTTTACTCTAGTCGTACTTGAATGATTGCTGGGGCCGCAATCTCAAGAACACATGACAATTGACTTGAGTGCACTCGACAAGCACAAGTACGATAATACGCCAACGGCAGTCTGTACTTAACAGGAAGAAGAAGAAGTGCATTATAGACGTTATTAAAAGTCGTGTAGACCATCATGATTGCAGGCCTTAAATTTCAACATTTTTAGGGCAAGGCCACTTTTCTGTAGGGCACATTCCTATATTACAGCACCAATGGGAAGAATTGGAAAGGGCACAAAAAATCTCCAAGGCCAATGAGAGGGGCATTGAGGCCAATCAAAGGGGCATCCAAGGCCTGGCCTTGGATGGCCTTGGATTAATTTAAGCCCTGTGATTGAGTGACATTGAAGTTCTTGTACTTCTCTCTGTCTCTCTACTATTATTAAATCCATGAAGCTCTGACGCGATGCCTAAGGCGTTGGAGCTCCAGAGCTCTTCTTTTTCTTCAGTAGCAGTACAGGCCACCGTCAGGTGTATTGTCGTACAGGAAAACAATTCAAACAGCGAGTTAGGTCACATTTTTTCGAAAATGCGAAGAGGAAGTAATCACAATTTTGACTTACAATGTTATTTTTACTCCTCTTGGCATCATTCCAACCACTTGAAATTATAATTTGAAGAAGCCTTCGATGGGAAAAAGGGTGATTCTTCGTCTATGCTGTATCTTCGATTCAACATGGCAAAGAGAAAATACACATGCGCTGTAGCGGCGGAGCAAATATGAATATTCATATTATAGAGCACTGTTCACTCGAAATGTCTGAATATGCATGAATCAAAGAAACAGAGCTCTTTTCAACCTCTTGCATATTGAGGTGGAGCTTACGATAGTGCTCAAGTAGGGCTGCAGCTAAGCAATACGCATACGTCTGCATATGGCGCGATGCAGCTGTTTAGCAAAACAAAATAACAAAAATTGGATGAATATTGCCTATATTTTTTGGGGGCTGTATCTTTTGATAGAAACATCGATGAGTCTTGAAATTTTTTCAATTATCCAACCATAATGGTGAAAAACAATCCAAAAGGAAAAATTGAAAAAATCGTTCAGATACCCTAATATTTGGAAGGATCTAGTCTTGCATACAGAAGTAGGAACATCACATGTATGAAAAAATGCCTTGCCTTAATGTTAGTTTAATTATAATGTTATGTGTTAAGTTCACCTATAAGGTCCAAGCCTGTTCAGCATCTAGACAAGGGTTCTGCTGCTGACGGTGGACGGCTTGTGCGAATTTGTGCCAAAGTATTTACATTTACTTTTACATTTAGAAGGAGACAAGGCTAGCTTGCAAACATGCTTACAACAACTATCTTACAGACATTGTAAGCCTAGATTCCACATTAAACCTATTCCTCTGGGGTGGCCCCAGGTACTCTGATAGCCTCACAAAAGCAAACATGATCAACCAACAGTTTGCTTCTGTCTTCACAAGCGATGAGAACAAATACAACCTGAAGGACACAGGGAATCTTCATCCATCAATGAGGCAGATCAACATCTCTCCTGCTGGTGTCTTCAAACTCCTCTCTGAACTCAAAGTTCACAAGGCTACTGGTCCTGCTAGTCCTGACTAGTTACTGGCAATGCTTCTTAAAGAGCTGGCCCTAAAGCTTACTCCAGTCTTCACTCTTCTCTATCAAACTTCTCTTGATCAAGGAGTGATTCCCACAGCCTGGCATGAAGCAGATATTACACCTATCATCAAAAAGTTTGATAGAAGCCAACCTGAAAATACAGACCAGTGTCTGTCTTTAACATCAATCTCATGCAAATAAATTGAACACATTTTGAGCAGTGCTATTATGGATAATCTTGAAAGCAACGTTATTCTCACAGATGCTCAACATGTTTTTCACAACTGCCGTTCTTGTGAATCGCAGCTGATTAATGCCATCCAAGACCTCGCAAAAGGAATTGAAAATAAGCAACAACATGATGTCATTCTTCTGGACTTTGTCAAAGCCTTTGACAAGGTCTCTCATGTCAGACTGCTACACAAGCTGCAACACTATGGCATCTCTGGCAACATCCACCAGTGGATCACAGACCTCAGCAATTGGACCTGACAAGAATTGCTTGTAGGATCCACTTCGGCAACAGCACAAGTAACATCTGGCGTTCTGCAAGGCAGTGTCCTTGGCCCGTTACTTTCCTACTCTTCATCTACGATTTACCGGAGCGAGTGTCACCCAGTTGCACTGTTTGCCCCTTTGCAGATGACTGCATGCTGTATCATCAGATCAATTCAGATGCGGATTCAAAACAGCTGCAACACGACCTCGATGCTCTGCAAGAATGGGAAAGTGACTGGTTGATGGAGTTCAACCCTCAGAAGTGCCAGGTTCTTCATGCAATCAACAAGAAAAAGCCTGTCAAATCGCAAAGTCGTGACGCTGACCTTTCTCCTGTGATGAAGCGTATCCCCTTCCTCTGAACCTCTCTCAAGTCTGTCTATCTGGTTTTGTCGGTATGGATCCTATATTGCTGCCCCATATTCTAATTGTGATCTGACGAGTGTTGAGTAGGCCTGTTTCTTGTACATTATGGCTAAACGTGATTGCAGTCGTCGCTCTTGTAGAGTTGGGAGTCCGATGTCCAATCGCATAACCATGACGCTGTCTTCTCTGCTGTGATTCCCTGTGATGAAGCGTATCCCCCTCCTCTAAACCTCTCTCAAGGCTGCCTATCTGGTTTTGCCGGTATGGAATCCATATTGCTGTCCCATATTCTAATTGAGATCTGACTAGTGTTGTGTAGGCCTGTTTCTTAATGCCGGATAGGCTGAGGTTTCTTTGAATGAATCCAAGAGTTCTATTAGCTTTGGCTGCGACTACCTTGATGTGAGGATTCCAGCTAAGTTTTTCATGGATCTCCATCCCTAAGTAGGCTTGCTGGAAACAGCGGCGAGCACCTCATCTCCCATGGTGTAGATGTGGATGAAGGGTTGTTGCTTGCAATGAATTCTCATGGTGTAGCACTTTGCATTCTTTCTGCAGATCCTCAACATCCTCATCTTTTCTGATCTCTCTAAACAGGAGGCAATCATCGGCAAAGAGCTTGTGTGTGTGTGTGTGTGTGGGGGGGGGGGGGGTAATTTCTGTTGCCTCCCTCCCCCTTCCACCCACTAAAAAATGGGGAAAAATGATATTAAGAAATTGAATTAATCATTGTTAATGATTAGTAACACTGCATAAGCTCTGTCATGCATCAAAATGTCAAGTTTTGATACGTCAATTTTTTTATATTTTTAGTTGTTGCTCAGTTGCATTCTCCCTTGCAGAAGACATGATGTACATGTATGTATGAATGATTTAATGCACTTCCCTACAGGATCTTGATTGTGTGCATGTTTTGTGACTATGGTCAATGGTACAAATATTGGTTAATGTGTGTTGCCAGTGAACATGTCTTCTGCCCTCTTGTGTCAGACTTTGGGAAAGTGAGCATCATTTTATTTATTGGAATTCATTTATGTTCAGAAATACATGTATTTCTGGCCATATACAGATGAATACTATAAATGAAGTACAAATGCAGGTATTAGAAGCACACATTTCATTTTTTATGAGAATTTAAGTGTGAACTTGGTAGAGTATCACTGATATGCGATATATGATTGATTGATTGATTGATTGATTTATTGATTTTATTTCATTTCATATAACAATTGTGTGCATGATAAAGAACATTGTTGACAAAGTAAGATCAACATTATGAAATGAAACAGGAACCTACTGGAAAGCATAGCTTGTTTTTGTAGGTTCCCAAGAATAAATATAATATGAACATTATTTTCATTTCCATGCTATGCCCAATGTTTGGACATGTATGCATACAAGGGCATGGGTTCTTTTACGGGAGTACATGTAGGTGTGAACTTTGAACACATTCATAAATAGAGTTGGCAGAGCTTTGTGTTTGCCCTATATGCTAATGTTTTACATTATGTCAACAGAATTAGAAGAGGTGCAGGCTATAAGTCAAGGATGTAGGCCTATACAATGTATGTTGGATACATTTACATGTATATTCATGTTCTTTGTGGGAAATACATTCAGATTAGATTCAGTTTAAAGGGAATCTTCTTATACATGTATTAGACTAATTTTTTCAATTGTATTCAATATCAAATAGGTTTTGATGTCATCAGCATTATATTATATTTAATATACTATTTTGAAAGTCTTTACAGGATGAAATAGATAGATAAGAAGGGTTTTGAAAGTGTATCATTTTCTGACATTTTCTGAACCAATAAATCATGTAACATCTTCATTATTTCAATCACTAATATAGAGTAGGCAATGATGACAAGATAAGATGTTGACCAGCAGATCGAGGTATTTTAATTCCGGTAAGGGTATATAGATACATGGTCATATGCTTTCAGTATCATTGACTCCTGAATTACCTCCCACTGTAATTGTAGTCATACATGGTAGGTGCCATACATTTCTGCATACAATACATGTAACTAGATAACACATGCCCACAACAGTAACATTAATTTTGTTGTTGGTTTAAGGCATGTTTTGTATGAAAGTAGGAGATCGATATCTCAAGGGAATTTCAAGGGAATCATCTCTGTCATTTAGTTGTACATCGCTGAATTTGCATGAAGCATGGGGCCCATTTCTCTATGATTTTGAAGAGTCCAATGCAAATAGAATTCAGTTTATTTCATTTTCATCAACATCAATTATCTGAGTAATACATTAGACGTATTCAGAACAAACATGGGAATGGGAACAAGAGACAGAGAGAGTTATGTTATGATAAATTGGGATGAACATTGATAAAGAGGGGAAAGGAAAGAGGAAGTTTTAGAGAGGAAAAGAACAGAAAACTGAAACAATTCAGGTTGAGAAAGGGGAGAGAGGGGAGGGGAGGAAGAGGGAGGGAGGGAGGAAGGCAGAGGGAGGGAGGGAGAGGGAGAGGGAGAGAGAGAGAGAGAGAGGGTGGAGGGAGGAAGATATGGGTGAAAAGCAAGTTAATGAATACAGGAAATTTATGCAAAAATGCTTCATAATGGAGATGCATACTTGCTTCAGCATATACTAAAACTGAAGTTGCTGCTATAAAAATACATGTACCTGATGAAACAGATATATGTCTTGTACATAGTGTATTCAATTGTTTTACTGGTCCCTTGTAGCATAGTGCTTCTGTTTTTTGTTAAACCAACGGATCTAACTTCCTTTATGGACTACACGTAGATGGAAAGAGCAAAACTCTCTACCAAAATTAAATGTCAAAAGCTTCTTTAAAAACCAACATGTCGGCCCGTAAAAAATAATGTTATTCCATATCCAGCATTGCCGATACATTTGTATCTGAACATAGACTACATGTGTTTCTGAATGCAACCTTTTAGAAACTACAGGGGTTCTTCGTACAAAATGTGCCTCTCAGTGGTTCAACTGCGTACATACATACTCACACACACACATATATACCCCCACACACACCCCTGTGGAAAGTCAACAGAATGAGATGTGAGGGAAGTCATGGTGCATCAATAGCTAATTTTAATGATGTTTTACGAATGATGGGACAAGGTCATGTCAAATAGCGCATCATCTTTATTGTGCAATAGACCATTAATTATTCATAACACTTTGCACATCTTCAATTACCCATAAATTATGTATGTACAGTACACCAACCCTTTTACATTTCATGATTAATTGTTAATCATTATATTGACAACTATCTGTGTTGGATAGCCTGATCATTAGAAGTGCATACTTCTACCGCAAATTTGAATGCAATAAGCTGTAATTTCTTCAACAAGAAATGCTAACATGGTATGGATCTTAGACTTGCACAGAGTTGTTGGAGGACTTTTGTTTTCCGAATATTTTCATGTGGAAAATAAATGAGAGGGATAGGATTTATTAGAATCTGGATATCCAGTGTATCTTGAATATTTGGACCTGTTTGTTTGAATTGATTCAGACTTTAAATTCTTTAAAGCTATAAAGAAATACTTTTCCAAAAATGAAAGCCATAGATGACTTTACAGTAGCTTGTAGCTTACTGCCGAGTAAGCTGCTAGCCCTCACCCCAGCCAATTTCCTCTGCTTGCCTGGATATGTGCCATGCCCCCAAGCAAGGCTTCATGTACTACCATATTACAGGTATTCATTGCTGGGGTGCAAGATGCATGTCTTTGCATGCTTCCTTAGAGACGAAATTTAAATGCTGGGAGACAGAGAGAGGGAGAGAGAAAGAGCACTGTCTCAAAACGATGCACAAGACAGTAGAAGGATGCATTATCACGTGAACGTGTTGAAGCAAGGAGAAAGAAAATTAGGCATGATAGAGTGTACAGTATGCACTTCAAACATACTAGAGGAAAGACTGTGGATGGAATACTTGTGTTATAGACATTTATTCATTTGGGGGAAATGTAACCATGTGATCTAGCCTCCCAGGGTTGACTGGCTGCTGATCTTAAGCTACATGTATGGTACTGTAGTCTTGCCTTGTCTTACACTTGAGCTATCTTGCATAATGTATTGACTGTTTATGGTGTCTCGTGAAGAAGCATTTTCCAGGATGAGGAGACAACTTTCTGCCAAGCATATTTCACTTCCAGAATGTCTTGCAATTATAGTACGTGTAAGTACAATGTACTTTTAAAGTTACGCTTTGCTTATGATCGAATGAGGATTTTGACGACCAAGCGGGAACGACTTGTTCATGGCCTTTGTAATTCTGTTGAAAATTCATTTTAAAACAATATTTTCCCTATTTCATCATCTACTTTAGATAGCCGCCAAGTACATCAATGGTTATGTTTTAATAGAAAAAGTTAAGTTATGATTTAAAAAAAAGAACAATAACCCATTAGAAGATTTATGAGTGCATGTATGTACATGTATGTATTGTATTATGTGTTAGTGTGAAAGGATTATTCTTGAAAATCCCACAAACATGAAAAATATAATGGGATATACAGTGTATGTAATAATGGCATGGTATCCGTCAGGTACTGGCGCTCATGTCGCTCTACAAACAAATTAGCTAAAAGTAATGTAAAAGTACATTTTACAAAGTATTTACAATAATACATTTTCAATCTAAACTACAAAGAGTTAACAAATCTTGATTACAGAATAAATTATAACTGAACCCAAAGTACATTTAAAACTTAATACTCTAAGGTTAATTAAATGTTTTCATCTTTCAAGAGCATTGCTTAGAAATAAGATATGTTATTAGAGCAGCTTTTAAATTGCTGAGGGCCTGTAATGTAAGGATCTTATGTGGGAGATAATTATTCCAAAGATATGGAGTTGCATGCATGAAAGAACAAGTGTCGTAATCGAGTAGTTTAAGCACTTGACTTGAAATTCAAAGGTGGTGGATTTAATCCCCGACACGGTACTAATGTCCTTTGGCAAGGCATTAATCTGCTTTTTGCCACTCTATACCCAAGAGAGAAATGGAGACCCGGTAGGATGACAAAAACATTTGTGTTAGTAATTGCCTATATATATGCCCTAATGGTGACCATATGGTAGGAATACTCCCCAGTGTGTGGAGGTGGTGCACATTGTGAGTGAATGGATCCGAAGAGCGGGGTAATAATATCTGTATTCGCAAAGAGACGATGTTCCGTATTAAGTGCTATATAAATCCAGATTATTTATATATTAGGTCCATGTAATGCTAAATATTATTATTATCCCCAGAAACTTTGTGTTCTAGGAAAAACTAATAAATCAGATGTCTTGTAGGCTTAAATACCTACTTGATGAACAATGAAGGACATTTTGTTATTTATTATGTTGTGGTTTTGTGTCTGCTCAAGATTGAGGATGCGTGTGTGTGTGTGTGTGTGTGGAGAACACAGATGTATCAACAACAAAATACCTGAATGGGACAAAAAGTAAATAATCATACAATGTCTGTATTTGATCATGTGTTTAATTAAGATATTCCTTGAAATGAACATAGTTGGGCATGCTTATGGACTATTTGCTTTGTTTTCTTCAAAAAAAATGTTCCTTAATATCAGTAAATGAGGTATTTATATTTAATTTGCTACTTCATATGAAATCACTGAAAAGGAAAAAAAAAGAACAAGAAGAAAATTAAACATTTTGTCTTCCTTATGTTAGGTTATCAGTAAATATTGGTTAGTATTCAAGCAGCCAAGAATCCCGAAACAAACTTTGTTCCTGGCATTTTCATGGTTATTATTTGAAATGTTCACTCTTATCACTGATATACAATGTAAGGGAAGATATCAGATTAAAATCTTGGATATAAGTATATTATACACATGCTTGAATGCAACAAAACTGTTAACTGAAAGCTGAAACAATAACGTTTTGGCTAAAGCTGGTAATGTATAGACGTGTACCCGTTTGAAGCTTTGAATAGAACATTTTTGCGTCCAACTAAGATGCTTCATAGAAAATTGGTTCCTATTTTGAAAAGAAGATCATTTCAACCATTTAGATTCATCTGACTGCTCTTTACATCAAGATAGAGGCATGAGATTCATCAGAGAAAAAAGTGTCCTTGTTGTGTGTAAGCATGTTGTGTTGCATGACTACGGGTGTGTACTTATTTACTAACTCTACAAGATAGTCATATTGAAACTGGGTGTGCTTCAAGAAGTGGGAAAGTGTACCCTTTTGCTTTCTTTTCTTGCAACTTGTCTCTGAATGAGGATGTTGAATCAATTGTGAATGTGACATGACTAATTATGTACACACATCACACACTGCTATTAGTATTACAACTTCTCCCGGCAGGTTTTGTCAATGACATGACATGTCCAAAGTCTGCTCCTTGGGTAAATAGAGACCCAGTTTTAACATGCATGGTCACATGTACCTGATGTTAGTCTTCTGAAACAAACAATATTTCATATTCTCTCAATCTTGATTTTTCAATTTGCTTTGAACCAAAATAATAACTAGTTTTTTCCTCTTGTGTCCATGCTGTGATTTTAGGCACATAGTGATTTGCTTGTAAATTGAATTTGAAGTGGGAACACAGCTCCAGTCTGGTTGAGATTTTAATATGCAATTTATCATATTAAAATCACCCCATTTATTAAAATGAAGGTCTATCATGAGTGCTAGCAGACTATATATATTCATTTGTTCACGTTAATAGTAATTGCTGATAGAAGTCATGGACTTGCAATAAGAGAGACTAAGAGAGAGAGAGGAGAAGAAGAAGTACCGGTATAAGAGAATATTAGGTTTATATTTAGTGCGATCGATGCTCGTAGCTCTTTCTTATCACATCTAAAATCTTAATGCCCTTTGCTCTTGAGCGTGTCAGTCAGACAGACATTGACTAATATTAACTCAAATGCAGATTGGATTGTGGTAAAGATTGATCCGCAAGTGCTTGTTGAGCCTAGATTTACCAGCAATTAAAAGATGATTATGACTGATTACGCGAACTTGTCACACATCTCTATGCATGAAGTAGAAACACACCTGAGGATCTTACTTGTTCACTTACATGTAGGTGTTGCCATTTTGTGACCTTAGCAGTTTCAGAGGTGTCACACTCATGGAAGGTGTTATTTTTGTGTCGGTACCGGTAAGTTTATTGAATACCTTTTTGCCCACTACGGACTTGAACAGTTTTAGGGATTAGAATGTGGCTGTTTTTATTTTGCCATACTTTACATTATGAAAGGAGTTATCTTTATGCTCTGTATTCTACCAATTCAGTTGAAGCCAACCCTGGTTCTAAGATCACGTCTAACAATGGAAAACTTAGACCTGAGACTAACTCTTTGTTCAACCCGATTTTTAACAAAAGGTGAAATCCAGTGTCGGGTTTAAGATTTAATAGAGTTTGGGCCTATGGCTATGTGTTTAATTTGCTACTTTGGCTGTTTATTTTCTTTAGTCAAGAGTTTAAAGTGTGTACTTCTTAAGAACAAAAAAAATCAACATTGAAATAATATTATTTTCAAGTTGCTCTGAAGGGAAGTAGAATAATCAAAGAAAAAGAATGGTCAAATAAAATTTGGAGTAATGATTAGAAAGTTCATTGTTTAAATAAGGTGTCATCTCTGTACATATATATGGGAATTTCAAATTGGCAAAATCAATGTCATTATGATGATATGGCAAATAATTCTCCCTTTTGTTCCAACTTCCAACACACAAAATAAATGAAATATTGCTTTTTTCCTCTTCAAAATGTGTGTCTCAGTAGGATGTTTGTTGAATGTTTTGAGGACCTACTGTAGTTCAAGTGCTGCTCAGAGGGAAAACATTAATTATACTTTAGTGTGCAACAAATGGGAGAGCTGTCCGGTAATACATCAAATTTGAATGACTTTATTGGTATTCATCAATTTGAGAGAGTCATATACATGTACAGGTTTTTTTTTACTTACTTTTAATACCAAATTGTGTTTTTTCTGGATTACTGTTTTTGTCCAGTTTTCTTGCTTGAAATTGTTTTTTATTACAGGTCTGAGGTTAGATGAAAGTCTCTATTTTGTAATACCTATAAAGAAGACATTGTTTTGCATTTCTTGTCAAATGAGTATAGATCTAATATGGCATTGGTGCATATTTATAATTTTTCTGGATAAGTAAATGGAACCTAATTGATTTTGCTGTTATAGACACTGCTGCCCTCTTGAGCCAAAAGAGAAGCAGAAATAAAGAGGAACTGATAATGATCATTTTATTGATTTTGTGGGGAGGGAGAATTTGTTTTCGTATAAGAATGGACTGTCTATGCTTTATATTTTTGTTCTGCTAAATATACATAGTGGTCTGTTTTTTCCCATTGTTTATGTTGTTTATTAATGTCCTAATAGGTAAAAACTCCCTTTAAAAGCGCCTATTGACTTTCATTAATATTTTCAAAAAAGGCCTTTTTTTGCATTCCAGTTTGATAGTCACATTTTGGCAGTAGAGATGCTGAAAACCTTACATCTCATGTATAAAGATTGCTTCATGTAAAACTGAAACAAAAGATATTACAAACGTTGTTCGAAAAAAAATAACAAGAAATTAATCTAAAGGCACTGAGTGCATTTGATTGTTGTATGCTTAGGGTAGCCATTCATTGGGAATCTAAGGAAATTTGAAAAACACACAACAATATTGTCTGATGCATGGAAGTTTGAGTGCTGTTTGAACAGAATGCTGCAATCATCATCAAGCTTCAATTGAAGCCTCTATTGTTGATGGCTACCGAGTTGATCGAGTAGCCACAATGATCAACAGGGGATGACCATTATGAATTCTACAAATATTTAGTGTCTTCATCAGCGAGCCATGATGAGTAAATGATTGGTATACAAGGGGATGGAGAAGAGATGGATAATGAGAGAGAGAGAGAGAGAGAGTGGAGGGGGGGGGAGAGAAAAGAAAGAGATGGAAAGGAGATATATAGAGGGTTAGAGCAAGAAAGATGAGGAGAGAAGGTGAAACATAAAGGAATGATTAAGGGATAGTGGTATTTGGAGTGAGATATTGAGAGAAAACCGGAGAGAGAGAGAGAGAGAGAGAGAGAAGGAGAGAGAAGACAGAGACAGATATAGATATATATATATATATATATATAAAGACAAACTGACAGAGACGGACAGGCATACTGACATATAATGCAAAGAGAAAGAAACTACGTAAGCGAGCATACAAGACGGATGGGGTATTTTGTATGGATAATGATAGGAAATATGGATGATGTGCTTGTATTGAAGTCTTGTTTTATGTGTTATTTTCATGGAAAAACAGTTGAAAAATTGGTTGGGAGAATTTACCTCTAGAGGGTGTCGCACAGCGACGCCTTCAAAGAAAACCATAAATATCTTTGAGGTTTGAGAATTTTTTCAGGATTCTTTGCATGTTAGAGGTTTAGTACGATAGAAGGAATATAATAAGTAACATTTCATGGAAAAATTACGCAGTTTTTTCATCAACCTTCAACAATGTTACTGGTTCACTTTAAATAACTGTATGTTATTTGTTTTTGCCAAATAAATAAAAACCTATTATGTATATCATTTTTATACAGACCATTTGCCAACTAATGAAGCAATAGTTTCCAATATTAGGGGGACAAAGAAAGAGGCTTAATAGTGCTAAAGTAGCTGCCATGGGATATTACTGATGACTCAATAATACTGGAGTTCACCTTACTGGTATGACTGAGAAATTTGCAATCAAATTTCATCACGGTCCTAATTATTCAAGCATGAGGTACCCTAATTAGTCAAATAGGCACTGACCATTATTATTGCCCAAGTCAATATCGACTGCCTTATTCAATATTCATTATAATATGAAATGTCATTTTTAGAAATGGTCGTGCGTAAATTTCAAAAAGTTGTATGTTAATTGTTTTACTGTGGCGCAAGTGCATTTGAAAAGGGAGTAGATTCACCATTGCGTCTGTGTACATGAGTTGCTCTAGGATGTGTGTATAAATACATTGTACAATATAAGAAAATATGGCTGTTTTATAGCCATTGAGCTACATTTCACAACACGAACTGTTTATTTTGGCAATGTGGAAATATAATTTACAAATACCAAAGGATTTAAGCATAGAAACGGTAGAGAATGATTACTGAATGGATCTAATCTAAGACGAAACAGTTTCATATCATAGTTGTATTGTAGCAAGTTGAATAATGAATATACAAGATAAATTATTCTAAAGGTACTTACATGGAAATATTCCCAGTCTAAAGATACTTACATGGAAATACTCCCAGAGAGAGAGAGAGAGAGAGAGAGAGAGAGAGAGAGAGAGAGAGAGAGAGAGAGAAAATGAGAGAGAGAGAGAAAGAGAGTGTGTGTGTGAGGGAGAGAGAAAGAGAGGGAGAGTGTATGTGTGTGTGAGGGAGAGAGAAAGAGAGACAGAGACAGAGAGGGAGATTGCGAGATAGGAGGGTCTTTAATATTAAAAGTTCCCGCCCTCCCTCTTGTTCTCTCATACTGCCTGAGCCATACGAGGTCAGCCTCTATCCGAGGAGTAATTACTTCAAAGCTGCCATCACTTTATGAAAATGTCATGTGATGATAGGGAGACGCCAACAGACTGATTCATTGCCTATTGCTCTACCATTATTCTGAATTTTAATTAAATTGAGAGCCAGCTACCTACCTGTTGACTGGGAGCAAGTACTAACGTACTACTGGGGAGGGGGGATACCAGGTTATTTAGATCTTGATATTTAGATTACCGGTAATTTACAGATGTGATTTGTGACAACACAATGCAAGGGAAAATTGTAGGTCTTTAATATGCAAGCATATGAAATAATCAACCTTCCCCTTCACCCTATTATGATACAAGACATGTGAAGAAGAATCATCTAGGTAAGATACTTCCATTTTCAAGCTTTATGTACAGCCCAGTGAGATACACGAAATGGGAAGGATGAGATGAAACGATACATGTACAGACAATGAATACCCCCCAGTGACATGGTCTTGTATAGATATTGCCTTGTGTAGATATTGCCTCCCAGAGTTCAGACAATAGAGATTGCTCATGCAATTCTAATCAATATTCTGACTGAAATATATTGTATATTTATTGAAGCTAAGTCTCTATTGAAAGTATGACCTTTTGGCAATATTAACAATATGCTGTACTGAGATAATGTTAATTTTGTGTTGTAGATGCTGTATTCAAGGTAGTATAAACTATTATTTCCATGATGGTGTGATTGGGCCTCAGATTGGCAAGTACACATTCTGGCAATTATGAAAGAATGCACTATAAAGCATTGGAAAGGTAAAAGAAAATACTTTGAAAATGGGGGTGGGAAATCCCATAATAATAAAGGAATTAGGTTTTTACAAGCAGCCATGAGATAAATGACCAAAATGCCAACCCATCAAAATAACTATGAAATATAATCATTTTTTAAATAGGAAAGTGTCAGCCTGCTTATAAGCATTTATACTATTCACATGTTTGACAAGTTCTACTTTATTTATATCTACAGGTATATGTTTTTTGTTATAGTGGAAGTCTGCATTTTTTTCTGTTGATAAAAAAATATTGATATTCCACTGGTTAGCGGTGGGGAAATCACTAAAAAGGTTGGATTACTTATAGTGAATGCATTCTTTGCAAAAAATATCATTTGAAAGAAAGCAAGCTTATCCTTGATACCATAAATGCAGTCAGGCATATTTTTGTACAAAACACCTATTATTATTGAGCAATTATTTTGACAGTATTTATGTCATGCTCTATTAATCATGATTAATGAACAATTGCATTCCATTGCAATTCAGGTAGAAAATACATTTTTACGCACCAGCTAAATAAAAACCATGCAGTTCCTACATTGTATGTGTAGTGCTTAATGCACTATACATGAAATAGAACTGTCATGCTTAGGACTACCACATTCAGCTAGATATATGTACATAATCTAAAAGTACAAACCTATCTCACCCTGTAACTCTGTAATGGATACAAATCCCTTCTTGGTGTATACATTGTTAAACGAGATCTTCCTTGTTTTTTGTTCAGTTTCTTTGTTTATTCAGTCTCAATGTGGAAAAAAGGGTTCAACAATGAGACATAATTATAATTATACTCACAGATGAAGTAATGTAACACATTTGAATATTAAAATTGTTTGGACATTACTTAGACCTGTCAAACTGTAGCTTAATTGTTGAAGGGGACACTTAATGCTTTTTTTTTTATTGGTGTGATATCTTGGTCAATCTGTGGGTTTAGGAATTGGGTAGACTGGGCTGTCATAAGGGCTGTCATAAGGCCTGCCTTCATCAACTCGAGATTGCCAAATAACCCGCTATTTTAACTATCCCGATCGCAAATTATCCAGCTAATTTGCATCTTCATCAGCCCGCAGTTGCAATTAGCGGGATATTTGGTCAACATATTCATCCCAAGATATCTTGGGCTAGTTTGCAAAATATCCCGCTATTTGTCCGGTGCGTCCTTACCAGCCCGAAGACTCGCACTTTGCGCAAATGCTGAGCAAAATATCTCAAGCTCGAGTTTTAGAGGTCAAGTCTCGAGCTGATGAAGACGTGATTTGTAACTTCGGGCTTATTTCCTGAATCAGAAATTGCCAATCTCGAGCTGATGAAGACATACCTATTGAAACGCTCTGTATATCCAAGTGGTTAACAAGCTATTATTAACTGTCAATTTCAATGCGGTTTCAATTTCCCATTCAAGTCAATAGATTTAGTCAAGTAGAACTGCCACCAGGTAGTTGTGTTGGGGTAATGAATGAAAAACATTGGGGAAAAAAAGCCCTCCACAGAGAAAAGCTTTATATTTGGATAAGGACGTCTCTTACACACAAACACACATTCACACTTATACAATATACACTAGACTGTTAAGTGCATATGACGTCTGTATGCTAGTCACGAGACTTGCATCATTTCTCTTTTACATCTTTTTCCATATACAAGGAGAATGATCAGTAAAATGAAGGAAGCTCAAAACAGAGGTAGACTGCTTGTATTTGACTTTGGAGTCTGTTTGATCAGTTCGCGAGGCGACGTGATCCAGGCTCTACTTGGGGCTTTACGTGTGTGGCAGGTGCGTAGTCCCGTGCAACCGCACTGATTTTTATGCGTTGCACCAAGGTCAAATAATGGCGGGTCTTTTCTTCTCTTTGCTCCACGTCGGTCCTTCCTTTTTGATCGGCCCTCCACCGTGCTGTTATTCACCCCACTTCAGCAACCACTGACAAATTGCAACTCCACTCATGTGCTTGCTGTATAAAAACATGTGGTCAGTGGGTAAGTGTTACTTTACTTTGTTGGTTTTTGCAGGGATTAATACCTGAATTTGATCTTATTTGAGAGAGAGAGAGAGGGGAAGAGAGAGAGTGAGGATAAGTCACATTGTTGGGTTTATTGGTGGAAGTCATTATGTATTCCACCTTTCCTTTGCCATGGTGCATTATGGTTATCTCAGACACGTGGCTCCTCTGATTGATATTCATGACAATAGCTCGCTTTGGGGTAATGAATGGAAATGTACTTTTTCTCTGAACATTTAATTTAGTGATTCTTCATTCTTCATTTTCAGATTGAAATTGAGTTTCAAAGTGAGATGCATTTGCATTGTTTTGTGAAATTTGGGATCAACAATTTTCATTTTTACATGAAACAAATTTAATTGAAAAGTAAATAAAAAGTACTGTATAGGAAAAATACAAACCTTTAGTGAGCATTGTGTTTGCCCAAATAATCAGATACATGTAGATTGTACCAGATGTCTTTGAAAAGAATGAAACAATACTTAATCACATCTCATTTGAATCTATATCATCCTACAATAATATGATTGCTGTAAATCAGACTGACTTAAACAAGGAAGTAGACACAAAATTATTCATGATTTTCATATATTCCTCAACTACGCCTTTACTCAACTATTTGATCTCTCTTTTGTTCAAACAACCTAAAATGAAACTAAAGATGTAATATCCAAACACTGCAAATTTATTGCACAATGCCTAGAATATAAGTCATTACAGATACTTCATATAGCACTTTGCCCTTCTTACCTGGCTCTGTAAGAGAACAATATTCCTTTTACTGATATGATAGCCCTTTGGTGTACCTGATGAGATGCAGAGTGATATAATATATTGTGTCAATAGCATGTATCGCTATTGTACACATATTTCATTTTGTTTCATTTCATTGTTTACATAGATATCCCTACCTTAATGAAAAAGCAACACCTTTGAACGGGACTCTAAAAAAATTGATGAAAGAACTCTGTGATAACAAAATTGTAAATGCTGACCTTTAGCAGATGCACTGAGATAGTTAATGTATCTCAATGATTGCTTGCAAATCAGCACTATACCTTTTGAATGGAGCTGATAAATATGTAATTGATAACATTTGGGAGCTGCAGATTAAAAGGTATTATTTGGAGTATTTGCTATCAATGAAGGTACAAAAGTAAATATTACTCCATAACCACATTATTTGAAAGAAGAAGAAAAGCTATTCATGATAAAGTAATACGTTAAATCAGGGTGTAAGGACAGTCTGATAAACATGCATAGTAGATACTGGTAGTCACTTTGTGTGAAGCATATATCATTTCTATAGTCCTACTAATTTGCCAATGAATACTGGAGGTTTTTGCCAGTGTTTTATTGAATATGAGTGGAGTACAGATATGTCATAATTGTCATAATGAAGGAGGAAGACGTAACAAAAAGGGAAGAGATCAGTAAAAACATTTGGGGATTTACTATGCATATATAGACTTTCCCTTTGCTAAAATATTCTATAAATGCCTGCCAGCATTACAACTATATAAACTACATAGACATATTAGCACACCTTCCTTTCAAATGTAAAACATCAAAATGATTGTTCGTTAGTTGTTCTTTGTGAGTTAGGAGTTGGAGTGGTATTTTGATACCTCTTGTGTAATATACAGAGCATAGAGTACAAGGAAATGATATGATTGAATATAATGAGGAATGTTTGCCCTTTGCTCCATAGAGAAAGAAAATAGCCTATGGCATTAGGCTAGAATTCTGACAAGACATTGCACTTTTGGTAAAAAGAACAGAATTATGAAGCCTAGGCTATGTATAGAGTACAAAGACCTTTTAGCATTCATCGGCAAAGTATACCAGTACATTGTTGCCTCATGAATAAATTCAAGTGTGTGACATTTTATCAGAAATTCAGGATATAGTGAGTTGGGTGGCAGGAGAGGAAAGAAAGGGAAGGATTGAAATAGAAAGAGAGCAATTAGAGGGAGAGAGAGGAAAAGAAGAAGGGGATACTCAGAAATAATTTGGAGGAAAGGAAGAAATGGTCTGTTTTACAGCAGGTTCCTTTGCACCGCATTTTCTTCTCTGGAGGAAAACACAATCTCATCTCATTAAATGATGAGAAACAAAAAAAAAGTACTTGATCTTAAAATGTATGTACGCTTTATTGCGCTCATTTTTAAGGATACAGATGTACATTTTGCAATCATTAAAGTCAACATTGATCAAATCAATTCTATAGTAAAGTGATTAAGATATTCAGTGTGATATAATTTGTTTTATGTATACATTTTATGCTGAATTTCCAAAATTCATTTTCAATGAAAGAAGAAATTATCTTGCATCTAGTTTTCATGTTTTGAAATTGATACACAGTATTAGACATCTATATTTAGACTTTAGTCGTCAGACTTTATTTGCGTCCCAGATATCCATATTGCCATCTCTGTATACCGGTTACATATACCATGGTGATATTAAACTGAAAGGAAATATGAAATATTTTCCCTTTAGGGTACAACATCATATAGTATCTATACTAGGGTCTTTTAAGAAGTTGGTCAGCATGAATAATGTGATTTTGTGAGAGTCCCTTGACCTTTCTGGCACTTCTCATCCATCGATGGCAAATGGCTGCTGGGGTAGGGGGAAACGGAGGGGGGGGGGGGGTGGTCCGTGATGATAATCCTGCCTCCCTGATCACAGCCATTCAAAGCCGGTGTGGTGTTAGCTGCAGGCTGGATGAGTGATGAATGCTAGATGTGCAAGTGGAAATGGAACTGCTCATCACCATCCAGCTCTAGCAGCTAGTGCGACTCTCTGGCACAATACCAGATCTGCATAACATGGAAATGAATACATGGGACTGGAGGGCAATTATAGTGTGATTAGGATGTATGATATACCAAGTTGCTACTTGTTTGTGACTGGTAAGTATGGCTGGAAACTGGAGTATGAATGTGACCATATGGAAAGGAGAGTGTATGCATGTGATTTATTTATTGTCTGGGTGACACAATTATCTTAAATCCATAATATACCGGTATGTTTCCTGTTTTTAGTTAATACTTGATTTAGGCCAACCATATTTTTTATCTCTACTGTGTGGCTACCTATTTTTCTTTATTTTTCACTGAAGATTGTCCAAATTTACTGTTTCAAAAAAATGTTAATCTGGTCTTGTTTGGAAATATATGACCTTCCTGTGTATTTATATACCACATCTGAGACCTATGAAATTGTTACATAATTTTGCAATCATGATTTTTTTTTTGAGTTACCTAAAATAAATTATCTAGACCTTTATATTAATTGGACAATCTAAATCTCAAATAGATATATACATTGATATTTCACAAGATCGATGTGTTTAAATTTGAATTGTAGAACTACATTGATTTAATTATTACGTTGATTTAATTATTAAAAATTCAGTCACCCTTTTGATTTAAATGTACATGATTAGATTTACAGATCATATTTCATACTCAAGATGTTAGTGTTTGCCGTAAAGACAGAGTCAATATGGGTTGCTTTATTGAATAGTGATAGAGGTTGCTTCCTTTATGGCAGAGATATTTTTTAATAAACTCTTAAAGTGAATTTTGGAGTAGGAAAGACACAGTCAGGAAAAGCCATTTGGTTAATTTACATTTTCTCTTGGATCTGTGTAAATTTATTGCTGAGGGAAAAAAAGGGTGATCCTTGGCTTACATAAGAAGTATCTGATAGAAGTAATCTAATGCTAGACTGTAATCTGCCCATGCCAGAAACTAAATTTCACACTTAATGTGATCCAGGTGGCCATGAACTTTCCTCAAAATCTAATTTGTCAAATTATGAAGAAGCAGTGTAGATTTGATGCATCAGATCACTGCACAGTATGAGTGTATGAGGAGGCTGAGTTGGCTGCTACATCCATCTCCTATGTAGTTCACAGTGTCTAAATCTTGGCAATCTTTGTTAGGATTTTAAAATCTGTGGACAGTACCCAAGATTGTAGAAATACGCTTGCTAATTATATGAAATAAATACTTCCACTCAATTTTATGTAGCCTGTTATCTGATTTCTTTTTTCAATTCTTACATATCAGGTGGTTTAATGTTGTTCCTGGTACATTAAATGTATCTGCATTTACCTATATCTTTATGTCACTAGATCTGTGTCATGTCTTGCAACTAAATGTTTGCTTATAAATGTATAACATACTGTTTATCTTTAATGCGTTACACACTGCATCGCTAGATGTCTTAACTTTGGAGAAACTGTCTAAAAAGTAAATGACTATCTTCTGGAGATGTTGATGTATTGAGTAGTTGAGTTTAATAAATCAGGAGCCATCCTGCGTTATATACTGTGACAAAAAGAGCAACATAGATAAGTTTGTCAATGTTGCAGAAGAGACTATTTTGTATTGACAAAAAAATAGAGACATCAGCCATTTTCTATATTCCATAGAAAAAATACCAACCACAATATCAAAATTCTTTGTTGTGAATATATGTTGTATTTCGTTAATCTATGGGCAGCATTTTTGTTGTACATGTACAATGTACCTGTATATGCATGCATGTAATTAATGAGGGTTTGTAATGATAGAAAATTGACTTGGCTTCAGCTCACATATAGGCTATGTCATAGAGAGCACCTACAGGAAGGTCAAATGTAACGACTTCAAGGCAACATGGTACTCTCTTGCGTTGCCCCATGCCCTACCAACCACTTGGCCATTTTGACACGCATGAATTCACTTGACAAGCATTATTGTTCCATCATTGAACCGCATCCAATGTCCTCTTCTCCTTTCATCCTTACACCCCCTACTATCCCTTATTGTGGCGGCTAGCTATAGCCATCTGTCTTTCTCATATTCACCAAGTCAAATTTCATCTCGTCTCCCTGTGTACTTGATGTGGTGAGCATATGCCAGTGTCGTGTCTGGGTTTGCATTCTCTCATCATGTACATGAAAGCCTTCCCATCTCACCTGCATGTTGAGTTGTTGTTAGCAGGTATAAAATTACATGGACGGTGTTGTTTGGCAATGTGTGCTATGCATGCTTCATGAAGATTGTAAAAGTGCATTGATATTAACATTCAAAGGTGTTCTTCAATATGATTTAAGATATAAAGCTGGCAGTGGATTACTTTTCATACCTTAATATTTTCCCATGAGGAGTACATATCCCCTATAATAACCTGAAGATCTTTCCAAATAATCATTGGATGGTAATTTTACAGTTGAGTGTCACTTACATGTAAACCCATGATTCTTTTGATGGACTTAGTTTTTCTGGCATCTCAATGAAATGCAGATTAGTTCCATCAGGTTTACCAGATACACAAATTATGAATATGAGTTTTCAAAGAAAATGTTTTGCCAACTATTTATTCTATTGAAAACAAATCTATGGCATTAACAGCTTATTCTAATGGCAGAGCCAGTTGTGATTATGTTTTCATTTCATGTTTTGAATATGGTTTTAAAGTGTAATAAAGTTTCAAGGTTGATAGTGAATCCCCAGATTACCAAGGATTTTAGTTTGATTAATTCTTTTTTAATTGATGAAAAACCGAGATTTTTTAAAATCTGAAATATTACTTCCTCATTTTTTTATTTTTTTATTGTGAAATTGTATACTATCTTATTATATTTTTAGTATCTACTTGACATGTATACAGTCATAATTTAAATCATCTTAGGTTTTGAAGGTATATTTAAGCACACAGATTCTAGATTTAATACTGTGATATTTTTTAAGTAGACATATGTTTTTAAGCAAATCTGTAGCAGTGCTTATAAAAGGAAATAGACATTATTGTAACCATACAAAATTTAAGTACAATCAGAAGTATATGGGATGAACATATAGTAAGATATGGGATGCCTGCTTTTTCACGCTAATAAGCCCCTTGGTGTACATTGTGCATGTACATGCATGTACTTTGATAAAAAGAGACTATATGTAATAAAGTTGACTTCATATGCAGTCAGTGAATGATTTCCATTCTGAAAGCCCATCTGACTGATCGAAGGTGTTATCCCAGCTTAGGAAGCATTCTAAATAAAGTATCACTCTTGATGTATACACACGCAGCGATCCTCCCTTACTCACCACCACAACAGTGTGTTTGGGCCGGGGAGTGGGAGTGTGCATGCATGTGCCTCTACTGTACTGTATATCGCTGAAGATCATGAACGATGATCATTTGAGTGACGTAATGTGATACCACTACGAGGCACGTTTGACATTTGCAATTCCGCCAGAGCTTCATGCCTCTTTAGAGAGACACAACCATGCAAATAAAGATGGAGTATGCCTCTATCCTGCCCCCTTTCTTCTCCCTCTTTCTCTCAATTTTAATATATTTGTACCTTTTGTCATGCAAGCAGAGGATAGTTGGATGATATTGTCCAGTCAATAGTGCTTATTTATATCTAGGTTTGAGTACTGAATGCATATTGTGTCACAATCACATTGTGTGTACCGGTATGATTATATTGTGAAGGTCATTGTATTTATTTGATTCATTACATGTATAGGCCTATTCATTTGAAATACAGCGCAATCAAGCATACATAGATTTTAGGATCAAGTTCCTTTATTTCTCATCACTTAAATGGTAAGATTCAACATTTAACATTTCAATCCATGTATACAGTTAACAAGTAAATTATTCATAACCTAACCAAGTTTTGTAATTTTGTAAGGATGTGAAAAATTGATATGTCCCAAAATGAAATGTGAACGTTCAAATCCTGCATCATTTAGGGAGTTATGATTTAGGCAAAGAATGGGAGATAGATTTTTAACATGTATTTCAACATCTCCATAAGATAATCCATACTGAATAAAATTGTTTATACCACATGAATGGATTATTTACAGTCTCAATTTAGAGTACTCCGCAATAATTCTTAGAAGGAAAGCACTCTTGCATGATTTGCAGGATAGAGTAGAGAAAGAATCAAGTTATACAATCCATGCTGGCACATTTCTGAGGTTGCCAGCTAAGCTTCTGTGTGTACATACATGAGAGCTGAATACACACAACATGACTTCATCGAGCTATTGGTGCAATTACAATGAGCCAAAATCAAAGCATTATTTTCCAAATAATACTCAACCACAGCTATGTACATTATTCCCATAGATTGTTTTACTGAGCAAGCACAATTTGATCTCCTTTCGTAAGAATTAGCATTTTCCTTACCCACATGCTAATGTAGTGGTGCAGTGATATCTATTTTATTTTTAGAGGGATTGGCCAATATGCACACGCTGGGTGCAGTCATGAGCTACATGACATTGAGCAAAACATGTCTTTTGTGGCAGTGGCGCACCAACATTTCAGGAGAAACATTCCCCTTTTACCTCTATAATTTTTTAGGTTCTGTAATACCTGCTCAAACTTTTGAAATTTTGATCAAAATAATGTATGATATGGTTTTTGAAGTTAAGATTACTGTTGTTTTCTTGCTATCACAAGAAATTAATATAAGAAAATGTGATTGTAACATGATATCAAATGGAATCTAGATGAGCTGACATTTGTTTTAGGCAACATTTGTGCTGCGCTGAGCTTTATTCCGTCAGAAACATAGGATTTGAGTTAGGGTTTGGAGGGTTTTGTACTTGGTTAATTTAGGTTAAATGTTAGGACAAAATACAGTGTTGGGTTTAAGGTTGAAGTTAGGAATTTGGTTAGTGTAGGAAAATTGACCATGGAGCAGTCGTTGCCAGAGTGTATGATGTAGAACTGATATTGAAGCTTGGTGTGAACAGTGGGTAATTGTGTTATCACTGCGTTGACAGGCACTCTTGAAGATTAGGGCAAGAAGAAACCTCTCTCTCTCTCTATCTCTCTCTCTCTCTCTCTCTTTCTCTCTCTTTCTCTCTCTTTCTCTTTCTCTCTAGCTCCCATGCATGCTTCATATCAACAGTCCCTTGCCACCTTTCTTAAAGTGTGCCAGCTTTGTACGATCGTGATACTGGGCTTATTGAGTGTTATCCAGGCCACTTAACATACATGCATTAATATCTAGATCTATATTGCGGCTTTAAGAATGTACCATATGTGAATTATAGCAAGCATTGAGCTAAAATCGGCCTCTGATTTCATCAGATTTGCATCTGAAGTAAAGATGATTATTTTAAATTTGGGGATATGGTTATTCTGAGATCCTATTATCGTACTTTTTATATTTTTTTTACAAATGATTACAAATCGTTCTTTAACAAAATGGATATAATAATTTTGTTTTCTCCAACAAGTAGCTGATTGATTCATTGCAACTACTTTTAAATCTTATTGTGGAGGGCCTTCTTGTTTCAAAGAGCCATTTCACTAAGAGCCTTTTAACTTTTGAAGTACGTGTACAAATCATCCAAAGTAAGGGATAAGAAACCAGATAAAATTTTCTTTATTTTCAAAGCTTGTTAAGTTCGTTCTCAACTTGTACTTTATGGATATTGTAGGTACTTATAGTTTCCAATGGTTACAACGAAGTGAAGTGCCATTTGTATATTATCAAATCAAATTCACATTTTTATGAGCTCAATACGTATCACATATTTGAGAGTGATGGGGAAAAGTACTCATGAGCCAATGTGCCTACAATTGAATTTTAATGATTTGTTTGACCGGTCGGAGATCAATTAAATCCTCGTTCAGAGAGATGGGATGTTTCAAATTTTTGCACTTCACCATTTGCCATTTCATACCAAATTAATTAGGTTATATTTGCTTAGTGAATAGCTAGGACTGTGTATAGATGATTTATTATTTCATGGTCTAGTCTCCCTTTAAAGTGCTATACAATGAGTGATGCCATCATTGAATATTGGAGAATTGTGTACAATGTAGCATTCTTTTCAACTCCCCTGGTACCATTGATTAAATTGTGATGCTAATTGGATAGGAGGGGCTTGGCGTAAATGGTGATATTTACGCGTTTCCTGCAGTTAAGACTGTATTATAGACTTAATACTCCTCCCACACAATGCTTGATCAATCCAGAAACACATAAATTAGATTTTTATGAATACCGTATGATATTCTTGTGCAAGATGGTCATAACAACTGTTTGTATGTACACTGTATCTCTACTGTAAAGTACCTCTTAAGAGAGAGAAAGAGAGATCGAGGTCAGTTGCTGTGCCTGAATATTTTAAGTTTGTTTGCTTTAGGTGCAGTAAAGAGCATATAACGGCTATCACCTTGCAACATTTATATTTGGATTGAATTCTTCTGAAAACAAAGTAGAAATTGGGTTTTTGGTGCATCTTTTAATTAGTGAATTAGAAATACCGTAAATCTCTGTGTATAAGGCGCACCTGTGTATAAGGCGCACCCCTATTTTGGGGAGAAAAAAAAAAAAAAAAAAAAAAAAAAAAAAAAAAAAAAAAAAAAAAAAAAAAAAAAAAAAAAAAAAAAAAAAAAAAAAATCGTTTTTTGTTTTTTTGTTGTTGTTATTGTTTTGTTGCCGAAAACCCACCAAATAATAGTAACAATGTCGTTGTAGAAGAATGTGTAAGATCATTAATATAAATTAAAAACGGGTCCAGACTCTAAGGCTTCATGATACCAAGTGTCCCACACCAGCCTCATCACATCAGCTAGCAGAAGCACTGTGTTCTATGCCAAACATCAATAGTCATGCATGATATGAATAGAATCCTCTAAATTTCTGACAATAGAGTACCTAGGATAGAACCTTGTGGTACACCATTTGTTATAGAAAAAAAAATTGAGGAATTGTTAAAAACTACATTTTGAGATCTATTAGAAAGATTACTTTCAAACCAAGATGACAGACAAATTTGAGTGTTGTTGTAGTTTCCGAGTGGTGAGTCAACACACTGATTACTGAGCTGGGAGACATTGCCAAGCATAGCGCCATAAATCGAAATCGGTAAGAAAAAAGACAGAAAAAAAAAAAAAAAAAAAAAAAAACTTTTTTTTTTCTGTACCTGTGTATAAGACGCACCCCCGATTTTCAATTTTTTTCGGCGCCAAAAAAGTGCGCCTTATACACGGAGATTTACGGTAACTGTATTTTTATTTTCCTTGTTAGCATTTACTGTAATGTACTTCAAGTACTCCATGTGGCCATGCGCCTTGTAGAGGTGTCATGGTCTAGTGGATACATCTTCGAATTATGGATCACATGTTTGGCAGTTCAAATCCCACTGCGGCACTAATGTCCTTTGGCAAGACATTAATCTGCATTTAATCACTCAGGTGATTTAAATGAGTACTCAAGTTCCTTGAATGTCAAAGTGTCCTATCAGGGCCGCTCAGCTAATGCAGAGGTGATAGTAGTACAGCGATTAGAAACAGTAATGTTAAGTGCTATACAAATGTTACCGTCATCATCAGCATCATAATCATTGTTTTTGTCCTAAATTTCTATGGATAATGAGAAATAGAGAAAGAGTACAAATTGGGAAAGTGTAATATGTATAGACTAAAGTAAAATATCATGATCATAGTTTAATCTACTTTAATGTTACCTGTGTAACTGCCCCAGTTCATAACATGCATGGGTTAAAACAAATATTCCTTAATTCCTTAAGAAGAGCAAATTATGAAAACTTGGGATGAGAGGTAGGTTGGGCCTAGTATTGATTGGCAGGTTATAGGCTACCATTGAATTTTCAAGCGGCTGGAATTCTTGCCACATGGTGCTGCTTGTTGTTGGTGTTTTTCCAATACTATTAAGTAAATACAGACACGTATTTCAATAATTGTTGCTTGAGGGATGGGGAACATTGGCCTTGGGACGAGTTTGGATCAATCAGAATTGAGTTTGATCTCCCAAATGCCTGAATAATTGCCTGGGAAGAATCAATGGATTAGCTCAAATTGTTATATAGAAAAGGCATGTGAATTAGAAACCATGCATATAATCACACGTTGCCTATTGCCACCGCAGTGGAAGAAGGCAAATAATAATATACTTTAGTTGGAAGCATGAATCAATTATTGGTAATATATTATTTTGATATGAGAGTTTGGCTAAATTTTTCACATTTTAGAATTTCATTTGTTTCGCCATGTGCATAAAATCACCTTGCAGCCTCATTCTGCTCTCTTATTCTTTATCTCTGTGTCACTATTTATATCTTCTATCTTCTATAGTTTTTCTGTACTTCTTCTCCGTCGAGCGTTGCCCGTTTCAAAGGAAAAATAGCGTTAGGCTTTTTACAAATTATGTAAATGAAGGACATAGTAAATTCTGTTCAGCCTTGATATATATATGTACATACTGATTTGTTCATTTGAAATTCAACTCTATTAGACCTTCAAATCCAAAAGACTTTACCTTGAACCCAAAAGGGTTTCAGGGATCCTGTAGCTAATCATATGTTAAAAAATGCAATACTGTGAAAAAACTGGTACTCTGTCTCTAAAAATGATCAAATTAAAATTATTTAATTAGTGAGCAAATTTTATAGTGTGTTATAAAAGGTATATTTACTGGTACATGTAGGTACAAATAATTTGCTCCCACAGTTACACTGTTTGTAAAATTTGCAAATATTTGAAAAAAAATGTATGTTACAATCTTTAGTAGATGTAGACTCAGTTTGTGATACAACAAGATAAACATGTATGGACTTACAGAATTTGATGCAAAACAAATTCTTATGAAAATATGGAACAGTGGGGGAAGTGAAAGAGGACATAGGGGAATTTAATTTATGCAGGAAGGGGACCAGTGGGCCAGTGGCTTAAAGTTTGAATGAGTGTGAAATCTGGAGCTGATAGCCTGAGCGAGAGAGAGAGAGAGAGAGAGAGAGAGAGATGGTAGAGTGTTGCATGTTTTTCAAATCCAACCATGCACTACATATTTAACATGATTATGGGCTTAAAATTTACGTTTAATACATCAGGAGATTAGCCTAATTCATTGAGAAATCTAATTTGTGAGAACACCATGACTATTTTTGGCAACCTGGTGGGCCATATAGGCCTACATGTTTAACCACCATGCAGCTAAACATACATGCAGCTTCTTCACATAGAGCTTGCAATCTGAACACAATCATGAGCTATCATCTACCCTGTTCACACTGTTTTATTTAATGCAGTGTAAGCTACAAGTTGCACACTTTGTGTGAATGCAGCCTTCTGCTCTGCTATTCATCACCTCCCTGGGTCACACACCCATCTCATCAGCCATTGCCACGTGTAAGCCCGTGTGTGCGTGAGAGTGCTGAGGTGTTGGGGGCCCTAATTGACCAATCAAGTGCCACTGCCTGTGGAATGACCCCTCCCATTTACCCATCCCTTGGAATGATGAGCGGCTGACTGTACTAGGGATCAGGGATGAGAAGAGATGCATTAACCTGGAGTTCATGCACTCCAAAAAGGAAAAATCAGAGAGTTTTATGGAGCTGTGTGCCACTTAAACCTGTCTGTCACCTCAGTACTGAGGAATAAAAAAATTCTTCATCTATGTGTACTCCTTTTACATACAAATTTACACAGAATTTAATTGAATTCATGAATTGGAGCTACAGTACTTCTACATAATGTTTAAATTTGTTTGTCATTTCTTATAATTTGTTTCTTTCTTTAAAAACATGTGAGATCGATATACGTTCACATTCAAGTATGAAAACAACATTGTAGATCATTTGTATTAGTGAACAAACCACTATAAATTCATCGTGATGAAAGCAGATATTGTAGAACTATGGTGCCACTCCCACCATTTATATTAGACAAATAAGCAATATCAAAATATTATAATGCCAACACTATTCACGCTTAATCATTCTCTCAGTTTTTCTCTTGTTTGTCATTTTCTTTTAAACATACATGTATTTACTATACCTGTCCTTGATTCCATCTACTTCTAACATACATGCATGTTTCCATTTAAAAAAAAAGGGCATATAGAGACCAGTAAAGGGCATGCTATTTTCTTAATTTGATGTAACCATATTTTATGCAGGCTTGATAATGGGGGGTCTCTTTCTAATATCCGGCTTGTTTGAAAATATTTCAATATCAGCACTCCTTGTATTCAGCAATTTTGATTATGATGAAATTGGACTGTCAAAGTATGCATATATGTACCGGTACATGTAAAAGACTCTAGCGATAGACATGGATGGTTTGTTACACATGCGGATAATGGAACATTTGCTTTGTAGTAAATACAGTTTCTGGAGTAATTATTTATTGCTTTAACTTTTTTTCTTATCATATATGTTTTTTTAATTTTTTTATGGATACTTATTTTATTGAAAGATAGTGGTTTATTAAACTTTTATCATTTTCTTTAACCACAATTTAATCAAGATGTTCTACTTCATCATTTTGAAAGAAAATTGTGCACATAAAAGCTACTATGAAAAATATGGATACAGATTCATCATTATTTCTTTTATACATCATGCAGTCATGGGAAAGGGGACATGTAGAAGTATATGAATGGGTTAAATATACATTGCTTAATAATGCCAATGTAAGTTGGAACAAAATTAGAATGTGACAATGTTTCTCTGATTCATATTTGGGATTAATTAAAGGCTAATAGTACTGCAGTACATATGCTTTCATTTGCCCCTAGTTTTTCCTCTATATTTAACCATTGTTTCTTTGAGATTGCTATTACATTAAACATTCACCAACCTTGTATTGTATACACTGGATGAAAGGAATGCATTTTCTATCACCCCCTGGGAAGAAGGACAAGGATAATTTCAAGATATTGTGATCTAGAGGTACTATGTGCTCTTCTACATGTTAGGGAGATACATGTACCAAAGACTGAAAGAGAGACTGAAAAGAATTGTTTGAAACATCTTACAATCATCCATACCTTCCAGTGTGAATTATTCATTAGTAACCTTTTATTCACGAAAAATGGTTGGTTAATTTCCAGTTCTTCATACAAGCAAGCTATAGGTCTTCTTCTTATCTATAGCAAGCAAGCAAGCGCTCAGAGAACCAATCAATACCATGAACTAGGGACGCCCGGGTGTCCTCCAATAGGGCTCGCCCATCTGGTTACAAACAATAGAACTACTATCGTCATCGCACGGCTCGGGGTGCACACATGGTAGAACAAAAGAGGGAAGGAATATCAAAAGAAATGGGGTTGGATCAATATGCATTCATTATTACCATCCCAAGCACTCCTAATGCAACTTTAATAGACTGTAGTATGGTAGGAAAGGAGAGAGAGAGAGAGATAAGAAATAAATGGAGGTTGTGTATGGTGAAGGGATAATGATGTAGGTGAAGGGGGGGGGGGGGCTGATGATATGGAAAAGAGAAGATGCTTTTGACAATTTTAAAGAGAAAAAAATGTATTCAATCTTAAGATGCAGAAAGTTTCATGCAGAATGATTTAAGCTAATTGTCTTGAAAAAAAAACTACTTTGATCTGATTATTATTTTGTAATTGTTTTTTTAATTGATGAGATACATGGAGACTATCAAACTGGGTAAAATAATGTATATTTTAGGTCATTTTATTTATCATGGTTGGAAAACATTAACAAATTTAATTGGCATATTTATGCAGTTTCATTTTGCCTGATTAAATGATGAAAATCATTAAAATGTGATAAGTGTAATACAGGTAAACCGTTTAAAAGAAAAGAAGATTATTCAAAAAGCCTTTCATCATAGACTCATAAAGAGAAATTGGGACATGAACTGATATTTCATGATAAGCAGTGCAATATATAATTGCGAAGAAGAGCAAACAGTCGAGCTTGAATTAAAGGTCAACATTATTTATATAGAAAGAGAGAGAGAGAGGCAACATAAAAGCAGAAGAGAAAAGAAATATTATTTCAATTTAGATGATTGAGTCTGGTAATTTGTTTGCTTTTATATCAGCAAGCCTTGTAATATAGAAAGGTGCCTTCCATTAAAAATTGGGACCTGCGTGACATTAAGCAACTCGATCACTTTCCATTTCAATGAAAGTTGATTTATAGATATTAAGTTGCCTGAATTGCTTCTACCCTTTTTAGCTCTATGTCCTATTGACATACAAGGGGTGAATTTGGGTTGACAAGAAATGCACATGTCTTGTCATGTTGAATGTTTTAAGTAACTTTGCATGATTCATGTTTCATTTAATTCATATTTGAAAGGTCAGAGTAGATCCATGTATGTTGTACTAGCTTTTAACACTTGTTTGCCTCCCCATTTCTAAAACTAAAAGCTACTACACTGTTACTAAACTTTGGGAAATGGTTTGAAATAGAGTCTTTTTTTAGAGCTTGTGGCTGCTATGTTATTTGCCCATATTTCATACTGGTTATACTTCATTCACACTGCCAACCGACTCCTCACCAGCTCCCAATGTTTAGCCAGTTAGGGTAATGTAATTTTTGTCCTGTCTGTTGTCAATCTTGGGTTAGTCTGTTTGGTGGGAGTGGAGTAATGTCAACCACTTAATATGTAGGACCTAGTGCGATGTTGGGAAAAGGTCAAAATAATGGACCTTTTTCAGTTTGATTTTCTTTGTTTAAAAAAAATATGAGGAAAAAAAAGCTTTTCTATCAAACATAATTGCCTTTGTGAACAAATTGCATGATAAGTGTAATTTTTCTTTGAATTTATCAATAACTTAAACATTATGATAAGTAGAATGATGAATTTAAAAAAAGGTGTAATATTAAAACTGGAAAAAAGGGATCTTCATTTTCTTTCTTATTTTTTTAAATATTTTTAAATCACTAACTACATGCTACTTAGCAAATTAATCTGCATCATACATACAAGCTTGTAGCATGTATGTAACCAGTATTTTTAAACATGTGCTGCTTGTATTTTAGAGTATACTTGCACTTGGTGATCCTATATGGAGTGGATTGATGGATAGGATGGATGGGGGGGAAAAAAATAGTTTGACGAAAGAGCCATGTTTCGCTCATGATTTTATCGAATTAATTTGACTGCCAGACTAGCTCCAAAGGTCAATATATATCGAGCAAAGTTGGAGATGGTCCCGTGTATAGGTCTCGGCTGCAATGAACGTACAGGGATAGGAGAGAGAGATGTTATTGATGATGCTCCCCACAATTCTCCCAGAGGAAATTCTTCAAATGAATCAAATCAATTTTCAACATGTTGGCGGAGGTTGCATCTCCATGTAAATGTACTTGTGCAATATATGCATTTTATATGTTTTCGATTTTTGTTTTATTCTCATTTCGTTCATCCTTTCTTTAGCAAACGACTCCCTCCCATAATCCTGTTTCTTGTCATATCTTCTTTCTCTCCTCTTTCGTTCTCCCCTGTAATCCTCCTTCACATATCAAACTCATGATACTTTTCTCATTTCTATCCTTATCTTTCTCTCCCTCTCTCTACTTTTTCTATTCTTTCTCTCTTTCCTTCACTTTTCCTCCCCTCTCCCACTATTTCTTTCACATAAATATAAATTGCTAACAATTACTGAAATAATAATAATACAGTAAATTTTCTGATACTACTAGATGATTAGGAGTAATTCTCAATTTTGTCCTGCTTTTTTTTTTGTCGAAATATGTGAATTCATTTTGTAGTCTATCATTACACCCTCTGTTGCTTTCAAAATTGATTGAAGTATGAAGAAAAACAATTACAAATGTGCAAATTGACCCATTGATTATACTTTAAAATGGGCAACACTGGTGGTGGGACGTACAATCATTGAGGAAGAAGTCAGCTGATTTTGGCCGAATCCCCCTTCCCTTCCCATAATATGTTGAATGCAATTCCCGGGAGTGTAC
Source organism: Strongylocentrotus droebachiensis (assembly GCA_035222895.1). NCBI lineage: Eukaryota > Metazoa > Echinodermata > Echinoidea > Camarodonta > Strongylocentrotidae > Strongylocentrotus > Strongylocentrotus droebachiensis. The sequence goes on from JAVYIG010000788.1 coordinate 331,250, forward strand.
AGAGGAATTATCATTTGACACTTGCAAACCACCTAGGGATATTATTCATACCCTCTAGAGCCCACCAGATCAATATACTTTACTTGAACACTCTTCACAAAATGGCTTGATGAAAATTCATTTCCAGTCTTTAGGATTATTCATTAAAGATGCAATAGAGTCTTTGCCCCTCCAGCCTCTTGGGGGCAAAAAAAAAAAAAAAAAACAGGCCACAGGAGAGGAAAATTTGGTTTCCTGTTTCAATCTTTTCCCCTCATGATAATTCTATCTCACTAATAAATCAAATGTGTGGGAATTTGGCATTAGTAAGATATTACTGCTTTTTTTTTAAAGAATTGAAGAAAAAAAAAGTTCACTATAATAGTTTTTCAAGTGATGAATTGATGAGTTGTCAAGGATGTTTTTTTTTTAATTATTGAAGTGAAGGTTGTGATATATGTTATTTTATGAATAGCAGGAGTATGGTTTCAGTAACTAAAATTTTGAGACAAAAACTTCTTACATGTTTAAAAGTGAATTCTTTATTGCCCTTTTAACCTAAATTCCAGCAGCCGATTTTATCTCAATTCACCTTGTAATAAAGGTCACTCTTTTTAAGGTAGGGTTTTTTTTTTCAATTCATCAACTACATGTTGTGTATCATACTGCACATGTATATACTTGTACATGTAGCCTTTCATGTAGCAAATGGTACCTTCTCTCTTGATAGGTGCTTTTTTTTTTCTCCATGACTGTATAATACTTTTGGGGTTTAATACAAAATGAAAAATAAAAAGTCAATTCTGAAAACCACTCTTTGATTGCCATTACCATGGGAACTATAGAATACTGAATGTTGACCACAGAATGTGATATAGCCCAATTGTGGCCGACCCAAATCCATAAAGTAATTTACCCGATTTCTCATGATTTGGCCACGAGTACTCTCAACTTGTACGAAGGACAATTGAATGGTAAACCACCAAACACAAACCAATATGAATCGAGCACGATCTTGAAAATGATTTATAATGGAGACCAGACAATACTACCGTGTGCTGTGACGCAGAGTGATGGAGTGAATTGAAAGCAGTTATTCATTGAGCTGTCATCAGACCTCCTATTACTTATGAATGACAAGAACAAATGATGTCTTGTATGGTGTCTCATAAAAGCAGTACAGCAGAGCTAGGGGGTAGTGTAATAAGAAAGGAATAAATACGGATGGAGGCAGGGAAAGAGACATGATTGGAAATGGAAGTTAAAGAACTGATTAGCTCCTATACTCCGCGATTTCTCTAGTCTAGATTCTAGTTTGTAGTTGTACTCATATTTTAGATGAGATGCAGAGATACTGAATTATTCACCTTCATTAATGACACCTGCCATGATATATAGTTCATTTGTTATTTTTTTTCTATGATATACCATACCATAAACCATACAATTACTAATATTTATGAAGTAAAAAGAAAGGGGAAAATAAGCATTGAAAAAATCTTCAGCCAACAACTGTTCTTCATACAAATTTGCATTTACATATAAGTTTACTCAAAGATATCTGTTATATTCTAATTATAGCTTGCTTTGTACAATTGGATTTACAAATGATTTTTATCAGGATATTATGATGTATACTTCTATTAATGAATATGTTTCGTATCAAAATTATGATGCGTGGGTCTCATAATTATAATTCTTATGCGTTGTTAGTGGAAGTTTGTTTTCTTGCATGCTGTTAATTTGTATGTATTTGTTTTCTAATTGTATGATGTTTGCATATTTCAACACTTTAGGACTGGTCAAGCCCCTGGACCACAGGGTGATTCTGGACACATCAACCACAAGGAAGGTTCTACTCCCAGGGCACGGTCAACCAAGACAAGAGAGGGTGTCGCAAGTAACGCATCGAAAAAGGAATCGCAACAGGTATGATTCAGTGACGTATCTTTCACCACTAACGGCACTTAACTTTACTTTACATAATGTAGAGTACATAGCTTGTGATTGCTTAACAGCGCACCATATATTTGTTTCAACATAGAAATCTTATTGATAGTATTGCTTTAGATAGTGCTCCAGAACTACCCTGGCTTATTTCAGCTACGCTACAGATTTCAGTGCACGCAACCTTCAAGGAATTTCTTATAATCAAGTACCCATTTTCTAAACCTGGGTTGAGAATGGCATATGTAGGTTAATGTCTTGAGACACAATATTGCCGGACTCTTACAGTATAATACCAATACATTGGTATACAAGCAAGATCAAAAGTTCATCAAGAATGAGAGTAAATCCTCCATACTGCAACAATTTCATGTCTCTTACATGTAGAAATGCTTGAAGGAAAGGATTCAATGATCTACACGAATGCACAAAGAAATAGTATAGGCATCTAAAGGTATCGCATGGTATCCTAAGCTAGCTACTTGAATGTAAATCCTGTAAAGTGCGAAATGTTAAGTGTTCGTATGTAAGCCGACCATTTAGCTCAGAATCAGAGATCAGACGCTGAGAGATAATCATCCTCTAGTGGTAAACAACCAATTGCAGAGAAAATTTAGTCATTTATGTTTTAATCTAATCTCCAGAGTATTAGGTATACAGTGTAGCACATTTTCCTTGTAGTTTAATACAAAGCACTTCACAATTTACTCCAAAAAGTACAGGTGGGGTAAAAGTATACAAATGATTATTTTGAAAGAGATCTAGCTCAGACTTTAATGGACATGTATGTCTTCTTCTTTTTTTTTCTTCTCCTTCTGTGCATATTGTGTGCAAAATGTTCTGTTTTTTTAAATTTTAATCTCTTTACCAGTAGTATTTGGGAAGAAGGATGTTCAAAAGCTTTATATTTTTTTAACGTAGTTTTAAGGTGTCTTCCGTTCCTTTAAAAAGCCTTTTATTTTCAAGGTCTAGAATATACCATAGCTGTCACATAAGTGGAAGTACTTTTCTTTTCTTCAAATGACAGATGGGCTCTGTTTGAGAACCCCTTCTTTACAGTGTATACCCAAACTACTATTGAGGCTGGAGATGCACGCCAAGGCTTCTTCAGTATACCACTATGTCAAATAGCACAGAAGTGAGATTAATTTGAGCTCACAATCCTCTTTCATTGCAAGGTTGTTTTAGCTTAAAACTCTTCTAAGGCTAAACATGAATTGACAAATAATGATGTCCACCCATTTATTAAGGAAGATGTTTCCTCTCCTGTCTCTATACCATTCTCTGTCTCGATCCTTCCACTTCCTTACTTTCTGTCTGTCCCTGTTCCTTTTTGTAATCTGTCTGCTCTCTGTCTGTCTGTCTCTCTCTCTCTCTCTCTCTCTCTCTCTCTATTTTTATCCCTCTTTCTTGAGCTGCTATCTATCTTTGAAAGTGTTTTGGTTTACTTATTTCCATTTATGTCTAAAAGAGCATTCGTCATCCTCATTTTCTACTTCTACTTTCTTCATTCCTTTATATTTTTTCATTTGTGTCTAAAAGAGTATTGGTCATTCTCATTTTCTACTTCTACTTTCTTCTTTCTACCAATTGTTTGAGGTGTAAACATTCAAAATGTTGCTAAGAAATATCAACTTGCAATACTGAAGAAGAAAATTTATGAGGGAATGTGTAATGTTAGATGAGAAAATATTTGATGAGAGAACGATGATGATGATGAGAATAAACAGAAATACTGATGAAATTGGGTGACTGGTCTTTTAATCTAGAGACTATCTGGAGCCTTTTTGTCTGTATTATAATCAAACTTGAAATTAATTTTCTCTGCTCAAGGATAGTACAGTCAAAAGAATTGATAAGGATTCTGTTTCATTTTGACCTGAGATCATTGATTGCTTCAATTGATTCGAGAAACTGCCATGTTCCGTTAATAATCAGCTTATGGGAGTGTTATGAGCTCACGTTCTCGAAAGCTAACTGTTTTCCTGCTGCCAAGAAGGATTGAGTTTACTACAGTCCTTTATGGAAGATATTGCACAAAGCGTGCGTGATCTCGGTGAAAGTGGCAAATGTCATGTTTTGTTTAATTATGGAAAGCTTGAGGATTGTTCCTGCTTCAAATACTGTCAGTTATAAGTAAATAACCGAGAGAACTGAAGAAGTGGGAGTTGTATGGGAATGAAAGTTTTAAGAATTTGATTAAACTATAATATAAAAAGAATTTATCATCATCTTTAACTAGATAGGAAATTAACAAATGGTCATGAAAATTCCTTGAATCTGTATGGAAAATATAATAGTAATAATGATTTACAATATTTTGGGTCCATTGAAATGGTCCATGCAGGGAGGTGACAGAACCATGTTAGTGTCATTCTGTGTTCTATATTCTTCTCATATTTGTCAAGGTAGCTTTCCTTACAGCTTATTGTATATATGTAGAAAGCTGTTTCTATACCAGGAGTCTATCATCTTGAAGTAGTATAGGCTGCTTAAAACATGCATCAAGCTTTTAATAGATGCAATGCAAAAGTGCATTCATACCTTCTGCTTTGTGTTTTACATGTATGCATGTTGGAAGAGAATGTTATCCCTGATTATAGAAAGAATTAATGTTTAAAACTTTGTTTTCTGATTATCACCAGAAGTTTTTTTTTTTATTGCCAACAAAATAAAATAATTGATTTTGTAAATTTGGAATGCTGGTGAATACAGTGGTATACAAGCGTATATTGTTCATACTATAAAGCAGAAGAAATTGATTGAATAAAGTGGGTACATAAGGCAAGGCCAGCCAGATAATGGAGACCGTGGTCCATTTCCATGCAACAATTGTTCATGGAATGCCGTTGCCAAAATAATGATGACATGGTATTCCAAGGTAAAGAAATGCATCCAAGCATGACTTCTTTCATTCCTTTTCTCTTTTCCTTGATAGTCTCCTCTTTCCTCATTCCTTAAGGCTCTTCCATAATCCATTATTAATACATCTTATCTTGTAAAGAGGCCTTTTAGTTGTTAATTACAGGTTAAAGACAGCTTGGTATGAATTACACTTATTTCTAACATTTTGCATCAAAACTCTGCATCATTATTGAAATAATTATTGCAATGAATGCACATATTTTTCTTTGAAATATGACAATTTTAGTTTTTTTTTAAATAATGATTAAATAACTCATAACTTGCAAATCATCTCTTCAATTAATTTTAATATGATAATCTTGTAGAGAGGGATAATCAATCAAATCTCAAAAACTCATTCTCATCTTCAGACTGTGCTGCCCGGCCGTTAGAGGCTTACGTTATCCTTATGAATTTAATCCTTGTGTCTGAACCTAACTGACAACCATTGTTCAATGAGCTACTTTGTACTCCTTTATTAAGCCCTTGTCTATCTATTTCTTCACGTTGGTCGGCTAGTAGAGAGTTTGTCGCCATGCGGTAGTCTCCTTGGGACATCAATGCCTTCTTTGGCATTGATAATACCTTGTTGAAGAATATTATTCTGTATTATGAGGATATTACTACATGGAATTATGGCTTGACTGAAGGTGATTATTGATACTATAATCTGTTTTAAATTTGAGTATGTTTGGTGATGACTGTGATGAGCGATAGTGGTTGAGGTGTTTGATCTGCCAGTATACACCTCATAGGTTTTCCTGGTCAAGAAATGTAAGCATGTTCTTGCACATTATAGACAGACCTTCTGTACTTGAAAGCATTTTAAATTCACCAAAATTTACATGTAGTTGAAGAAAGGTGACAGAAATATTTTGTATTTGATTGTTATATCAGCTTTGATTGTGTTTGAATTTAAGGGTAGCACTTAATAACTTTAATGCATCATATGGGCCTGCAGGTGGACTACACACATGTGCACTGCAAGAATTAGTTACAAGTTATTCTTACTTATATCCATTGAAATAATATGTACATTTTTTAATATCCAACTGAACTAGTGTACATAATAATTTAAGTAGTCCACTTCCAATTTTACTAGCCATTGACTATTTTCCGGCTTTAAAAATAAACATCATTTAAAGGGGCATGTTCCCCGTATTCCAAACGGCTATTACGCAGATGGCATGTTCCGAATGCCCGCACAATGCCGATTATCGCATGCATGTGCCGAAGTAATACAAATCGCAGTTCGGCTCTAAGATTCGGCTGCTGTTTCCACCCACTTTCGTGACGTCACGATCGGCAGCAGTCAGCTGGCTTGGCGAAGGCAGGCCAGGCCGCGCGTACTTTGATTGACAGCTGTATGCAAATTAGAACTCGATCTTCTGAACCAAGATGGCGATGACTAGAGCAGCGATAACTCAACTGGCGGGAACGTGCCCCTTTAATTCCCTTATTTAACACATCAGAATTACTAAATCAACATGATGCTGTACTTTAAATTTGCTTGATTTGATTTCAGATTTTCAGAAGAAAGAGATAGGAAATGTTGTTGAACCTCTGCATACTTTTCATAGGTACCCCAGTTGTCAATTGTTATGCCTCCGCCACCGAAGGTGGTGCCGGAGGCATCATGTTTTCGGGTTGTCCGTCCGTACGTCCGTATGTCCGTCCGTCCGTACGTCCGTACGTCCGTCCGTCCGTCCCGTTTGACCGTTATCACAATATCTCAAGAACCATTTAAGATTTAAACTTAAGACTCGGGAATAGTATTTATCACCATAGGAAGACGATCTGATTAGATTTTGGAGTACGTAGGTCAAAGGTCACAGGTCACAGAGGTCAACTTATGAAATTCCTTGTATTGAGTTTGTTAGCGCGATATCTCAAGAACCATTTGAGATTTAAACTTCAAACTTAAGGATAGTATGTATCACCATAGGAAGACGATCTGATTAGATTTTGGAGCACGTATGTCAAAGGTCAAGGGTCACAGAGGTCAACTTATGAAATTCCATACATTGAGATTGTTATCATGATATCTCAAGAACCACTGGAGATTTAAACTTCAAACTTAGTGATAGTGTGTATCACTATAGGAAAACAATCTGATTACATTTTGGAGCACGTAGGTCAAAGGTCAAGGGTCATAGAGGTCAACTTATGAAATTCCATACATTGAGATTGTTATCATGATATCTCAAGAACCACTGGAGATGTAAAAACTTCAAACTTAAGGATAGTATGTATCACCATAGGAAGACGATCTGATTAGATTTTGGAGCACGTAGGTCAAAGGTCAAGGGTCACAGAGGTCAACTTATGAAATTCCATACATTGAGATTGTTATCATAATATCTCAAGAACCACTGGAGATTTAAACTTCAAACTTAATGATAGTGTGTATCACCATAGGAAGACAATCTGATTAGATTTTGGAGCACGTAGGTCAAAGGTCAAAGGCCACAGCGCACATTATGAATGCAAAAACAGCTTGTGATCGCGTTATCTCAAGAACCGATTGATGGATTCATGCCAAAATTAGGTCATGTTTGTTACTTGCAGAGCCAATGAACTGAGTAGATTCTTGGTTCATAAGGTCAAAGGTCAAAGGTCATGGGCCCATTATGTATGCAAAAATAGCTTGTGAACGCATTCTCATTAGAACTGACAGATGGATTACTATTTAACTCAGAACATCTTGCAGAGCCAATGAACTGAGTAGATTTTATGGTCATGAGGTCAAAGATCAAAGGGTCATATATGTATATGAGAAATTGCTTGTAATCACAATATTCTGAGAACCTGTCAATGGATTACCATTGAACTTGAATTCAATTTTTTTTTTCTGTTTTGGTTTGTAAAATTGCTCTATAACGGAGGCATCATTTTTGACTGCGCGCAGTCGAATTCCATCTAGTTTTGTTTTGTTTCTCTTCTTCTTCTTCCTCCCAAAATGGGTCACAGCCAATCACACCTTTCAATCATCTTAATGAAGCAAACCTTGAATGATATTAAATTTGCAACAAATTAAGCTCCCCCACACTGTTCCAATTAGTTTGTTATTGCTCCAAACCAAATTTCCTCATGCAACAACCTTCATTTCATGTTACCAATTAATAGTTTAAACTAAAAGTACAATATTATAAATATGGTGGTGCAGGGTGGTTATGTGCATTCAACTGGCAAGAAAGTTGTTGAAGATAATGACTTTTTTGATACCCTGCTGTAACCTTTTTTTAGCATTATAGAACATTAATTAACAATTTTATTGTTCTACTCACAGATGTGAGGGGAAAAAAAAGGAAATCAGTTTAGAGGGGATGAAACTGTTCGTAAGTTGATGCGCTATTGTGAGGCAATCTAACTCCTATTTGCAACACTCTTTCTAGTGGTGATGTGAAACTACTTATAAAGCTGTAAATGAGACATTCCTCATCCAGCCCTCTTAACCTGCTTAAATGGGATACTTATGTTACATCCTAGAGAGCAGTATGAGGCAAGCTGCCTGTATGTAGAGGTATACCTTAATGAAATGATTTACTTTAGCAGTCAGCCCCATAATTCAGCATCTATTTAATACTAAATTTACTCATCAACAGGTTATAGTTATACCCAATTGAATTTAGGTACTGCCTAAATGGGGGGGGGGGGAGATTGAAGGATAAGAGAATATAGACCCTGGCCACTCTCTCCCTCCCTCCCAACACACTCATGCCTAGCTGAATTGACCACTCTAGTTAAGTTTACATTCTCCCGATGCCAAGGTAACCATTTCTTAATTGATCTGCATCCAAGCCCTATTTTCATTATGTACATCCTTCCGTAAACTGCACTGACGATTTCCAATAGTGAGCGGCGACGGGGGAAGAGTAGAAAGTCAAGGCCGCGTTATGTGTTATTGCAGCTTCTTGTTCATGAGAGAATGCAATATTAAGTAGCTAAACAAGAGTCAATTTGTTTTGAGTGAGAGAGAGAGAAGAATATCTCTATTGCTTTTGATTTCTAATGTTATCGTGTCCTCTTTTAATTATTCTGAGCCATGTTGAATGAACCATTCTGTTCCTACCTGCAGGGGTGCTATTATGTATACCTCTGTAGTTAATTGCTTGCTATTCATGAACACAGAATCGTTTTGGTTTCTTTCATTCATACCTCTATTTTCATCCTTCTGTTTCTGGGCCAAGAATATATAACCGTAAATAGAGAAATATCAACTTCTTTAGATAGTAATTAAAATGTAAAGAATACCTGATACAAAGTCTGCTGATGAGATGCCATTGTAGTGTACGCATGACTCCCCTTGTACTGACAATGGCAGACTGATTCTAAAAAGGAAATCAATTTGATTGTTGCATATCATACCTTTGTAAATTCATTATCCATGATGTAGATTGCATCACAAATATATTACTCGGCAGTGACATTATCATGTTTTGAATGTGGAGAAAGAGAAACACAAAGAGTGTAGGTGAAACAAGTATTGATAAGATAGGAATGTAAATGGAGTGAATGCTTATTTCACCCAGGATATAATATTCCCTCTTTTATTTCTCATACTCTGAACTATAAATTCTGTTTCAAATTTCACCATAAAATATATTAAATCTATATGTATTTATGGTTAATTATCCACAAGAAACAGTCACTAAATAGAATATTGTTCTCAGTTCTGAATATATGTGACCTTGTTGAAAGTTCAGGCATAATATATAATTAAAAATTTATAGATGCAGCTAACACCCTACCATTCATCCATCACCAATCCATCAATATTGATTGTCAATCCATTTGTTCATTATTCATATTAGATCACAAAATAGGGTACTTTTGAGCCAGGTGTACTCAGGTAGATAGATGTGGCTTGCTTGTACCATTATGTTGATAGTGTTTCAGCCATTTACAAAAGGCTATATCAGTACAGACATCCTAACTTTACTCGTTACTTTCACTAAACCATTTTTTGAAAGATATGAATCTTGTATGTGTATAGCCTCCTGATAGACATGCTATCAATATCATTCATTCTAGGAAGGTTCACACGAAGAAGGTAGGTTAACTTGAAGTAAGGTTGTGGTTATAAACTTCAAAGTTATCTTGTAGTTAGGGACCGTGCGGACTTCCTCGTGGATACAAAACATTAAGTTAACTTGAAGTTACAAACCACGACATATCTTAAGTTAGTGCGCTAACTACAAGCAGGGGGGGGGGGAGGGGGGTCCTCACTTTAAGTTATGTGCCACGAAGATGCAATTGAGGACTCTGAGGTTGTACCGGTACCCAGCTTGTAGTTAACTTTTAGTACTCATTGTTCCAACCTGCATGAACCTTCGTTGTAGTTAGTACATCGTTGTTTATTATGTAACTTTGAGGTTTCGCAAATTTAAAGTTTATAACTTCGACTGTACCATATGAACATAGCTATTGTAATAGGTTCCACCCCTTACCCTTTTTCCTGATCAATGTTAACAAAAGACAGGCTTGATTATTTTAATTTTTCATGAATCTGATTGTGAACAGACAAACAGGAAAATAGAATTCTATAGTTAGAATCCACATTTCGTGCGCCTCCTATTTGTAACAGTATTCAGGCTTCACACCAGCTTTTAATAACATTTACACTAGATTTTCCCTCTAATTGTGCCTCTATGCCAGTTTAATTTACAAAGCAAAATATGTTAAGACCACATGTTGTCGTGGTGGGCACAATACCAGGGTGTCGGTAGAAGCGTTTTTAGGGGCGTCATCTTTCCCTGATCGAGCCAGAGGCATCCCACGTCACACAAGGTTCCAACTGGCCGTATTCAATGTCAATTTTCTGCCCGAGCAGAGCTATTGTCTGTGCATTATACTCAGAGGAGCAACATGTGCGCAGTCTTATTAGATATTGAATTTTTCTTTCTCTCTCGATCTCTCTCCATTGAGGGCCAACAATGAATAGTATATTTCATAATAATGATTGGCCAGTGACTGGTGTATATGAGTGGTGTGTCTGTGTGTCTGTCTCATTAGAGTGGTAGCTATAGGAGCGGATGATGAAGGGTTAGGAGGAGAAGAGAGTCAGTGTATTTTAGGATGGATATAGTGAGGATGTTGCAGGGAAGTGCTGGTTACCGTAGGCGTGCCTGGTGGTGTTTGCCGTCCGACCTAGCACAGAGCACGCTCCCTCCCTCGTTCTCATCTCTCTCTCTCTCCCAGTCAGTCACACGGCATTAACAAGATGAGAGCATCTAGGTGTAGAATCCTTGCGTGTTGTCTGTAAAGCACTATATGCCAAGCTAATAGCTACAGGCAGGTGGCATTAGTCGGATGAGCATTGCTCACTACTGCCCTTACAATGATGCCAGCTTCAGCACTGTTCATGAGCACTAGCAGGTAAGATCCATATTTCTGTTATCCTGCTATATGCATGCATTTTAATTCAATTCAATTCAATTACTTTGCAATATAAAAATCAAAGTATACAAAGTAACAGTAAATTTTAACTATATTTACAAAGGTTTTATGCAGGGCTTAATTCCATGAAGGTTGCATTTGATATTGTATACTGTGCAGTGTTTTTCGTAGGGCTTCCCATTACTGGCAAAGTGATGAGTGTCTGGTGTGAAGGAAGAGTGGGATGCAATCTTCAGGTAATCAGCTTTTGTTGATCAACAAAAGAGAAACTTTGAATATAGACACCTTCCCTCTAGCTACGCTTTGAGTGGTACAATGGGGAGCTGAGCTAAGTGTGTCAATTTACCTGCAGTGAGATTGGGAAGAGATGGGAGGGTGCTATCAGCTAAGATCATTTGCATATAACTGGCAAACATTCACAAGGACAATACAGTCTTCCTCTTTGGATTGATTTAGTGGTTGTAATGTGGAGAAGCTAATGACAATAGCCTTTGTTGATTTGGCAGCATACCTACAAGTCCTTTTTGTTAGCGGGACAGGGTGGCTGAAAGGAAAGAGTTTGCTAGAGTGTTGAGCATCTCTTATTTGATAATGCTTTATCTCCCCAGTTTAAGGACCACTCAGTATAATCTTATCACAGGGACGGCTAAATATAGTTAGAAGGAAGCAGTAGGGAGACAGGGAGTAGGAGACACATATTATATGCAGAGAGAGAAAGAGAGAGAGAGAGAGAGAGAGAGAGAGAGAGAGAGAGGGAGAGAGAGAGAGAGAGAGAAGGAAAAAAGAGAAGAGAAGATAAGAGAAAAATTATGTAGAAGTTTATGATAGTTTGCATGTTGCCATAGAAACATCATGTACAGCATTCTTTTTCTATCGCTCCAATTTCCCAAAATAGATCTAATGGGTATAGACAGTAGGCTGTTAATTACTCTCGTTTGTGAATTTCTGTCTATCTGCATCCATTCAAATATCATGGTTCAATTGAAACGTTAATATCATGTAAATCTATAGTGTACATGGATGTCTGTGCCACTTAATTTTTCCAGATTTGCTTTTGACCATTTGATTCATTTATCGTTTTAGAAATAGATATCCAAATATATGATTTTATTGAAAGTTTGTAGGGCTAATCCTGGGCAGGGCTTAGCACTGGTGGTTGTCTGAGGTCATGGGGCATCCATTATGGTCTGTCAGTCAAGAGAAGCGAGTCAAGGTAGAAAATTTGGAAATTTCTCTTCAAGCAGTAGAAGTTTGAATTTAAAGTACATGTGGTTTCATTGTGAGAGTTTGGTCATATCTCAGCCATATCTTTCTGTTGCTTACAACTTGTACAGTTACTATATGTACCAAATATACAATTTTTAACCAAAAATAATGTCATGGTACATACAAATGTAATGCTACTGGGTCCACTACATGATGAATATAGTAATTATCATTATTAAAATATTCATGAATATGCTTAGTCATGAGCAATTTACATACATGTATTTCCCACTCGATCAAATTTGCCCACTGTTCCCATCAAATATATCACAGAAATATTCCATGACTGTTTCTGTTTCTTACTAAGACTGTTTCTCTATCTTACTAAGATCTGATATTAACATCCCAGATTATCTTTACTGATGACCAATACCTCCTACATGTACTAGTACACAGAGGTCCTGGTCCTGGGATACCCTAGGAGAAACCACCGGCTTCCCATACAAACATACACAGTACAGCCCTACCCACCACTCTCTGTCTCTCTCTTTTCTCTCTGTGTCTCTCTCTCACCCCAGCAACCAGTCATCCACTTTCACCCCCAGCGCTCCATTCTACGCTACTCCATAGATTGTTGCACCACACAATAGCCTGCTACTGTTATGCTAATGACAGCTACATATTACTCAGTCAATAATAGCTCCAGTTTCCCTCTATTTTTCTGTCTGCGAGGCACTCTATAATACACCATTGCTTTCCCATCAATTAGAGGGCACAATAGCCCGGTGTGTGCGACTCGTGTCGTGGGCGAAGGACAGAATAGGAAACGGTTTGATCTTCTGTCAAGGGGCTCCTCGTTAGGGGCCTGATCTTTCTCCTCATCAATGATGGAAAGGTGGATCCAACCATGGGATACAGGCACTTAATTTGTGATGGATTCAGGTAGGGTACTTGTGTTGATTTGATGTTTGTGCAAGCTTGAGGAGAAAGGAATAGATCGAGAGAGTTTCGTATGATTGATGCTATTCATGCATAGTGCTGCTAATCGTTTGTCCCGTGTATGTATGGGTATGTCAAGCAATTGTTGCGTTTTATGTTCACCATGGATAATCTCTGTCGTACGGAACCCCTCTCATTTCATTTGACAATTAATTTCAGATTGGCATGTTATGTTAGGGAACCTTAACAGGAATGAAAAATAGGTTTTATAGTTTGCCTGCAGTAGATCATTGTATCTACCAACAACGGAAAGTAAGCTATTGTGTGGGTGATGAGCTTCATACCAAGTCAATTCATACATTGTAATGAGATGTCTGTGTTGCAAGTCACTAATTGTATGTTTATTGCACTTTCATGATACGGATGCATGGGCTGTTTGCTTGAGAAAATGCATAATTTCCTTCATGCCTTGTAGTAATATGAGTTACTTTACCACTTTGTCGACCATAATGGCAACAGATGTGAAATATTAAAACGAAATGAGTCTGTGTAGTAATAAGTAATAATAATTGCAAAAGAACTGAGATACATTACAATTACATGTTTATTGCTACTGTTCTACACCATAAATACATTGGTTTTCATATTTATATGATAGGTACAATGTGTATGTTAAAGAACAGTGATATAGATGGAAATATCTAACTATCTGGCTAAGATTTTGATTCCTTCCATCTTTAAATTGTGTTGAACTAGTAATATACTAGTAGAAAGTAAACAGCATAAAGCAATGATGTATTGATGCTATGAATCTTAGATATTGCTTCAGAAGAAAATACAATTCCTGCAATGCCCTTTACTAAGCAGCAGATGCACTAGCTGCCAGGTTGTTCTCCACCTTTAAGTGAGGAATCTACCTCATTCCTCTCATTATCTGGGCTATGAAGCATGCATGCCGGGGATGGTAAAGGATGATTCCCAAAATGGAGCCCTGTTCCTTCGTTTCTCTCATGCTAGGATTGATTAAAGTATCAGTCCAATTGGATTGAGCTCGAGTGATGCCAGGACTGGAGAAGAAATGTAATAAGGGATCATGTATGCGGTGCCCAAGCTCCTAGTCCATAGGCAAACAAGCCAGAGGGAGAAAGAGAGAGAAAGAGAGTGAGAGAGAGGGGGGGTGGAGATACCATGAGACGTACAGAGAAAGAGGTAAACTGTCAGAGAGATTGAGAGAGAGAGAGAGAGAGAGAGAGAGAGAGAGAGAGGGAAGGGGAGAGAGGGGGAGGGGAGATAAACATATACCATGAGACAGAGAGAGAGGTAAACTGTCAGAGAGAGTGAGAGAGTGAGAGAGAGAGAAGGGGGAAGAGAGAGAGACAGAGATGAGAGTGTGACTGTGCATGACTGTCTTCCTGCATACATGTACATATATATTATTGTACTCTTAGACTTACGCTGTATGCATGCATATATAGACAAAAGTTATCTCCTCCATGAAATCAATCCTGTTTGCTTTTTTTAGCTGATGAAATTAGAATCTAAGACTACTCTTTTGCTGCATGCACATTTTGTAGATCTCTACTTCCAAGTGTATTATCCTGCAAAATGGTATAGAAATTTTGTTAAGGTCAATTCATCAGTGATTCAGTTCATTTTTTAAATATTAGTTATAATGTTGAAATAAATCTAGTTCAGAGAATATTTGTAATATAAATCATGAATGAGACTTGCATGACTTACTACCAAATATCAGTTATCACTTTGCGCATATTAAACAAGCATGAAGTGTGATATACTTCTTTTACCTCTCATGTAAAGAAACATTAAAGCTAACTGTTTATAATATAATACATACATTGACTAATAGTTATGGATGAATTTATAATTTTTGAGTGTATTTGTGATACATAAAGCTGAATAAACAAGCCAAACAACCCACTCACAGTATGGAGGTATAGATTTGCATAATGGCAAATATTTGTATTTGGAAAAGAAACTGGAATGCACAATAGAAAATACAGTCCTGTGTTCACAACAGCAAACAATGGATTGTAATTCCACAAATTATGTGTGACACTATGATTGTGCATTAGATGACAAATTCATTTTTATCCTATGACAGCTATCACAAGACTTGAATTTGCATCAACTATTCATTTACAAATTGTTTAGTCATGCATTCATTCATTGTGTGCAGTTTTTATATGCATACATTACCTATGACATAGCATATCTGTTCTAACTTTTACTCTTTTGGACTGCTTTTACATGCTTGGCAAGGTGGAGATGATAGTGATGAGTTCTAGTAGTGGAAAAATGCATTAAGACAAACTTTGTATGGTCTCTCAATTATGTTATAATGCATTTACCAAAAAGATAGTGTTTATCAAAGAGGTGGCTCAGGGGAGTAAATATTTTCTAAAGCCCTTGTACTATATATATGGTAAGCCCGCTCCCCCTTTCCACCACCCCTCCTTCCCCTCCCCCGGTAAAAAAAAAATAGTCGGTAAGATAGCAGCTTAGTCCTGTAATCATCAGTAGATGTTAACTGAGCAGAAATTTACAGGATCAAGTTTTTAGTTAAATTGTACACAGTGGAATTATAAAATGGCACATTTACAAGCATGTTTACAGAGTTGCAGAGCAAGAGAGAACTCTATAGGGACTAGAGTTTAATAAACAGTGAAATCAAAATAGGGTGCTTCTAGGTCTCTTGACACTGATGGGATTATGTTTTTCCTTCCATACTCTAGACAAACATTTAAACTCTTCACTGTCATTATTTATACATTTCTTTCTTGTTAGAGTGCTTGCAAATGATCTGCTGTTAGATTTATTAACATTTGACAGTATCTTCAATAACAGTTTTATTAATGATATCTTTAGTGGAAGGTAACCGAGAAGAACCCCAAACTAGTTGTCAGATTTGATGTCAAATGATATCTGTATCGAGCAGAAAGTGACACTGAGCAAATCACTACGTCCTTTACCAGAAGCCCTTAAGATTGAACACATCATCCGTCATCTTCCCCTCTAACCGCCGGTTGCCCACGTGCTTGCGTACGTTCATCATGCCGCCTAATGTAAATCAATTTTGACGCAACCCTTGTCCCATTACAATTGCATGCCCCCGGGGTACCTTAATGCCAGCAGTTATAACCCATGATGAAGAGGCAAGTAGCATGTGACAATTATTGGCTCTAACAACAAATGAAGTGAGACTAGGAGATGGTGAAAAGATTGACTGCTATGAGACCTCCTGCGTGTGAAGATGATTAGAGATGCCATCCCCAAAATAAACGTGTTTCTGAAAAGTCAGCCGGTTTATTACCCAATGTAACAATCATATTAGGAAAGGGGGAATTTTTAATTTTGTGTGTGAAGGAGTGAAAATACTCAATACTCTGTTTAACTCTCTCACTCTCTCATATGATATTACTTTACCAAATTATAGGTCATACGTCAATTGTAGTAAGATTTATACTTGATTTATTTAGCAGAGTTGCTTGAGGAAAGCTCTAATATACTATTAAACTTTAGGACACCATTATCAGACAGTAATGGTTTAGTTTTATCAAGAGTAATGCATGTAGCTTTTGGGGGTTTTAAAGAGCAAGAAGATGCAACTTCTTTGTAGCCCTCTTTCTTGTATACTCTAGACCAACATGAGAAAATGGAGTTACAAGAAGAACACGGTAATTGTCTTTTATACACCAGACCTGTAGTTTTGAAAAGTATTAAAGTACCTCCTAGTACCTTGGCATTTCAAAACTTTGTTTCTTGAGGAGAAATTGATTATGCTCTTTGGACAACAGCGCAGAGACTGTCTTGTTAACTGCTGTATGAAATACATAAATGAATAAAGAGATTTTGTTGGAGACAGGTCCCTAGATTTGTTAACGTTGGGCGGATGTACAGGTTCTGGGTGTAGGCACTGCTCGCTATTCATGTGCGGGGCCACACAAAACCTCTGACGACCACTTTGCGGCGATCTGTCTGACATTTCAGACACACACATATAGGAAACCGGAGCCGTGTTTGTGCAGCGATATCCCACATTCATCCATCCTGCCCACGACCCCCTTCAGGCCTCAGGGTTCTCATCCAGTGAGTGGGGCGATGAGAGAACAGGGAATCTCTTAAAACTAGGGCACCCGGCCGGCCGGCCCTCTCAATTGGCATTGCATGGTTAGAGGGAGGGGTATATAGTGATGGATAGGAGGTGTCTATACCTTAAAGAGCTAGTTAGTACGAGCAGATATACATGTATTTGAAGAAACCAAATACTGCATCATAAAGCTGATGAAAGACAGGAAACAACTTTATGTGAAACAAACTTTTCTTAGTCAAGTAGTTTGAAAATGTGCACTACATTTACCACTTTTGTAGGATTTAGCCCAGCCTCAGGACCTACCGGTATGTCATTTAGAGAGATATTAATCTATATTTGCCACCCTCCACCCAGGTTTAGAAATGTGTACCTGCCTACTGGTAGGAAGGGATTTCTTTAATGCTTTAACCTCGCAATTGATAACCCATCTAAAGCTGGAATAAAGTGGATTGCCTTGAGTGTCCCTGAATGCCCAGGATTTAATCACTTAATAGCAATTTTAAGTTAAATTGAAAATATACCTTTCCTACTTATGGGCAAAAACCTTGAAATCTATGTAGAATGATGTGTCATTCAGTTACATGACTGGAGCATCATATGTAACTTCAAGGGCGCATTTAATGCTATGAAAGTTTTTTTTTGCTTTTCTTTTTCTTTAACTGTCAGCAAGACAAAAAATTATGTGAAACCGATTTTAAAAGAAAGGAATTTAACAATTACCGGTATATGTAAAGTGGGCTTTTTTTCAGTGAAGAAAAAGTAGTGGGACCTTTCTACTGAGCCTTCACAGTGCCACAAGCTTGTATCGGAATCGACTTTGGTCAACAGCCATCTCAATCCAGGATACAGGATTAACCAAAGTGTATTGCTTTGTGTTGATTGGATCAAAGAGAGAGATGGAGAGTAAGAGAGAGAGAGAGAGAGAGAGAGAGAGAGACCTCCCTTCAGGGCTGGCAGGCTATACCTGCATGAATGAATGAAGCCTGCATACTATAGAGATTTACCTTCAGTAGGCTTACATTTACGTGCACAAACTTGAGCGTATTATACAAGTACGTTTTACCATGCATTAGAAAGCAATTACTTCTAAGATATTTATGTAAGGTATTTGATACAAATTTATATAAAGTATTTGATACCATTGCAATGGTTCAGTGGTAGAGTAATGGTCTCCAACTTGGGAGGTCCCGGGTTCGAAACTAATTTGATGCACTAGTTCCCGTTGGTAAGGCATTGATTCTCATTACCAAGTCCCTCAGAGAGGACTTAAAGCTGTCAGTCCCCTGTTCGCGTACTTACAAGCATACACATGCTTTCTAAATATACCAACCAAACATTTTGCTTATCTACAGATATGATTGAAGTCTTCTGAAAACATTTATGTTATATCTTTTCGTCAACATGAACATACTTGAACATATAGCTTTCCATTTCATAGTTGTTTAGCCTGTTTACAAAATATTTTGGATTGTTTCATTTATCAGTAGTTAAAATTAGCTCTTTGGGGAGAATGTTTGCCAAAGGGGATATTAATTGAAACTGTTTGTCATATATAGATTATCAAAACTGTTCAATTAACAACTATTAAGCAATGTTGAAAAATGAAAGAGACATGTTTGGCGTCATCTGCAAATCAGCAATTCTATTTAAGAACAAATATGGATGATTCCAAAGAAAACAAGGAATATATTCTCATTATTCTTGCAAATAGGGTTTTGGAGTAGAATATTTTCTACTATTAGCACATTCAATGTACACTCCAGGGCATATGAATTGAGTCTGTAAGCAAAATCAATGTGGCTGGATCGTTATCATGGCGAAAACTGTTGCCAACTTCCAGTGGAACATGTGTGTTGCAAAATAAAGGTTAGAGTTAAAATATTGAAATAAAAAGAAAATATGAATAGGGAGAAAGAGCAAGATAAACAGAAAGAAAGGAACGAGGTTATATTCATGCATCAGATTTTCTCATGAGAAATTTCACACTTTGTGCACCCGGAGTCAAACCTTGCTGCTAAGGAAAGGTGTGGAAACCTTTTGTACTAGCATCAATACACTCCGAGGGCAAGCTTGAATAAGGACAGCTGTGCATGGTCGAGGCTCTATTTTTGTTCACTCTTTCTCTATGCTGTATTCCTATTCATATGTTCATATTTTGCACTAGTAGAGGATAATCATATGAAAATGCGAGGAAGACAGAGATAGTGTATTAGAAGTAAAAATATTAGGATGATGTAAGAATAAAAGAATAGAAAGAATGACAAACAAAATAGGTCTTATTATTTTCATACATGTATAGTTGTGAAGAGATAGTTGAGAGAAACAGAGACAGGGAGGCAGACAGCCAACTTTTGATCAATAATTACACACACTTTTGTTTTAAGATCAAAAATAAGAATATCTCTTCAACCTGATGATATATTTTAAAGATTAATACAATTTGTTAGGAAGGTAGAATAATTACCAATGCATAACATTATGGAATAATATTTGGTTCTAATATTCTCTAACAATCACAGAAATTCACATGTGTGTCTTTCATATAACTGCTCTTTGTACCAGGTTCCTACTTGCAATAACTATTTGTTGATAAATCAATATTACAAAAACAGTTTGAATCTTTTTTTTTTTATAGAAGGAAGCATTAACTGAAGTTACAGTATTGTTGAGTGATTAATTTGATATCGAAATAGCCATGTATCGTAAAATACTTTGGTATCCCCTCTGTTTGGTGTTGCCTTTTGAATTCAATTCAGAAGACAGTCTTAAGTGGCCATTATATCATATACTGGATTGCAAGATCCCTGAGGGACGGAATAACGGTGATTGCAAACGCTGCTTGTCATTTATCAAGAGTGGGCAGAAATGGAGATTGAAGATAAACAGTGATGATATTTGCAGATTCAGATAATGTATTGGGACCTTAGGGGGTAAAAGCTTTGCTAACATTTGTCCACAGTCCTACAGATTGTATATAAATAAAACCATGACGTTCATTTTTATTTAAATTGGATTGAAGCTGATTGTGCTTCTAACTTATTGTAATATATTGATAATTTCAGAATTTTTTAGTTGAAAAAGCAATGTTCATGAAGAACAAGACTTCATGACAACAAAATGTCATGGCTATGAATACTGTACTATAAGACAGATAGATGATAAAATGTAGATAGCTAACAAGAATTTATATTTGTAAAAATTATAATACTGACATTTAATCATTGTAGGTCTAGGTAATTGTGGATTGAGAAGAGCTTTCTCTTCTTTCATTTTTTTGTCGTACTCAAGATTAGTACTTTTGTTGATAGTTATAATGTTGATTATTGTTATCAAGATGCAAGACTGGGCCTTCAGAAATCAAAGTAATTTGCTTTGTATCAAATTTATTTCTATCTCTTCAATTATCTTCTTTTGTATGATGACATCAAAAGCATTACATAATGTAACAAATGAACATTCCAATTCTACATTAAAATATCCTTTCTCCTGGATATTAGATAACTAACTACATGTAATTCACTCCAACTGAAATGCAATGCCTATTTACATCAGTTGTGAAGTATATTACAGTATACACATGGAAATGCAGTACTACGCCAACGGCTAAATGGCATTTGAAACAGTGGATAGGGCATAATTTTGTGCTTGGCCAAGTTTCACAATCAAGTCTTGAGAGCATTGAAGTATGAGGTAATGCTCATATTTGCAAGGGGAAGCTAGCTGCCCTTGAACCTGAAGAGAAGCTCTATGAATAGAAGATTATGTTTGGATTCAATCCTTCAAGATTCACTGAGGAGAATATAAGAATGGGCATTATAATAATGCACATGTATAATCTTTCAGGTTGAACCCAATGTAGAAAATATATTCACCATAAATTCCAAAAAGTCTAGGCTATCTGTAGTCGCATTGAATTAGTTTATGTCCCTGCAATATTAAAAGCATTTTGTATTAAATCAATTATGATTATTTCTCATCAAAATTTAAGAATGAGATATAATAAACAAGAAGGTATTATGATATTAGTACTTGTCAATTGATGGAATTAAATTGCCTCGAATATACAAATGTGATGGATTCATTATCCTGTTGTGAATTATGCATGAAAGACAAGATGAAGATATCTTTATGGCCTATATTTTCCATTGTGATATCCTCATAAAGTAGAGTTTGTACTGTGCATACGCCCATTTATTCCAAAGAGAAGCAATGATTATATATTTCATGATTTTTTCCCTCCCTCTATTACATTGCAATGTTTAAAGACAGCACTGTCACGTACACATGTAATTCCTAAAATACTCTCCAGACTTTTTCTCTTTACCGATAATCCTAATTTTGACATTTTTAGTAACACAGCATGATATCTGGCAAAGGGGTTTATATGCCCTAGTGTGGTTGAGAAGAATCCCTTTATGTTAAAGTCAAATTATTCCTATATGAGAAGAATTGATCCTTTCTTTGCAATAGAACCTCTATGAAATCCAATATGAGTGCTTCAAATAAACCATGCATGCACCTCAAATCACAGATTATTGTGAGTTTGTGAAAAATGACATTGAGTGAATTTGTGTCAATTGCATATCTTACTTTATACAATAGGCTGACTGGCTGATACATGGTACCCAGTGTCAATTTGTTTATCTTTCATGACTCTGTTCAGTAAATAATGACTAAACTAATCATGTCTCTAAGTCAATAATATTGCATTACAGTGTATTTCAATAATATTGGTTATAATGTGCACTTGTAATAATCTTTGTGTATAGAAGCTATAATTACCCCACTTCAAATTTGTAATATTGCAGTGAAAAGACACGTATGTCTCCTTTAGCTTCATATTGCTTTCATTTCAGTAAGACATGTTTGGATGAATTTTTGACCCCCTTTTCATAATATCATGGCTATTATATTAAAACGAGAGAAAAACTAAGTTATATATCCCATGTAGGAACGAGCCTATGATAAGAGGAGAGCCCATTTTTATTTCCTGCATTGTGAAACCTAAAGTCAAATGTTATTGGAGTTGTGCCAAATGACCACCTGCCTTCATGCATGTATGAGTTTTGCTCATTTTCGTCCATATTGTATTCATTAGCTTGCGTTTGTTCCCCGTATTCATACATATTTTGAGAAAGAAAAAAACAACAGTTGTATGTACCGGTACTGTTAGAGTCTTGAAGTATGATTCATACCAATTGGATGGGGTATTCCTTCAAAGATCATTTTTCACACTCATCATTTAGAAGAAAGAAAAACCTTAAGTACTTACGATGGTAACACTTATATAAACAGTGAACAAATATGGAAAAGAAAATACACATTTAAACAAAGCATTATGTGAGTAAAGGGAAGGGCTAAAATTGGAAATGGCATTTGTGCAATAGCAATTTGACATCATGCATCGATTGTCAAAACTGTACGGTTTAAAATGATAAAATAATAATAATAATATCTGTAAGAAGTACTGTTTGTTCTTATAAAATTTGTTTTTTGATTTGCACCTATATATATGGCAAAGATTCCACAATCAACACTAATTGCAATCAACATGGTGTCAGTTTGGTTATACATCCATGGACATGACGATAATACAACAAAATCAATTGATTTGTCTAGTAAATCTAGATCTAGGTCTTAACATTTCTGTATTTTGTTTTTTTCTTTCATGTTACAGAGGCAAGAGGACATCCATAGGAAGTGGGAAGAGTTTAAGGCCATACAACGAGACGACAAATTCAGCTACTTGGAGCAGAAAGTCGAACTCCAACGAGAGCTAATTCGAGCCTACGACGATCTCTTCCTAGAGAGGCGCCTTAAAACTGACAGAAAACTTGAAGAGGTAAGAGAATTACTTTAATGTTCATGTTTAATCTCCCCTAGCTATATAGCAACTCATCTCCTCCTAGCTGTTATTTATCAATGCTTCAATGTTGACATAACTACTCCAATCAAAGAAATGATATGTACCCATACATGAATAAGCCCTGTTTGATATCGAACGAAGATGAGGAAAACATCTGCCATATATTACATCGTATGAAAAATACATGTCCATGTCATTTCCATGCACACTGCACACGAGCAGACTTGTATACTTGAAATTCAAGGGTATATTGTCTTCTGTATAGCATGAACAATCTAGACATGCTGCACTTTTCATGAGCAGCGTGCATGTCCCATTATCAGGGCACCAATGAAGACGATTCCTTGGTGTGCGTATGTAGAGCTCTACTGTAATGTAGTATATGCATACAGTAACGAGGCAACAAAGTATGTCCCTAGTTGAAGGTTACATCTTAGTGTTAAGAGGTGTCCATGATCATACATTAGCTTAAATGTCATGTTCGTAATTTGTCAGTCAATTATGAGGATGTGGTGCAGAGCATATTTTAGGAGCTTGCATGGTTGCTGGCTTGCATGATATTGTTTTAGTATACAGTCATTTTATGTTAGAACCTCCCCTCCTCAAAGAAAAAGGTGATAATATTTGTGTACCGGGTAAGTTTTTAGTCAGAAAATATATGTATGATATAAACATCATATGCAAAAAAGATACGCTCTTTAAAGATATAGACCGGTAGTGGTAAAATTGCAGTTCAAGGGTTTTGGGTCCAAAATTTCCATTCAATATTGTTTAAATATTGCCTTCAGAGGCTATAGATGGCAATACCAACCTAAATTTGCAAAAAAACAGAAATATATGCCCAAATGTTCAATGTTGAAGACTTGAAGTGCATTCGTGATATCTATCCAGGCCGGATCGATTTGATAATTTACCAAATATATCAATCAGTAGGCGGTTTCCCGGCAAAATTTATATCATCACGTATTTAATAGTCAAAACATATTCTTTCACATGATTGGTAATAAGAGCTTCTATTTCATTTTTTGAGAGGGGGCGTTTCCAAAACTGGTCTATACCTTTAACATATTTAGCAAAGGCAATAGAGTGGCATTAATTAGCTGCCCACTGCTATTGACAATGAATGGCTATGTATGATATCCTTGGAGTAGATAGCTCATTAAAATTATTAGCATTCTCTATTTTTATTGAGCAACCATAATTTACTAATAGCATTTCCGTCCCCCAGGGGACAAGAGAATGTATACACCCATGTGTGAATCAAATGAGTCAGTATATTAGGAGTATATTAGGAGTAGGGTAATCAGACATGTTGCTCTAGCAACAGTTGCCCCGGCCACGCTATACTTCTTCAGAGATAGAGTGTAAAAGCTAATTGGAATGCTATCATGTCTTAGCCAGGGTAAGGCCCAACTTCACAAAGGAGGTATGGATTTAAACCTAGATCGAAACAATGGTTTGAACCTCCACATTGGACTCATAATAACTAAGCATATGTTGAGGAGGCGTGATGGCTTGGTGGTAGAGCATTGGTCTCATAACTGGGAGACCCCTGGTTTTGAAACCAAGTCGATGCGCTCGTGCCCTTTGGTAAAGCAATAATCCTCATTACCAAATCCCTTGGAGAGGACTTAAAGCTGTTGGTCCCCTGGTTGTTTACTTACAAGCATTATATATGCATGAGTTCTTAGCAGTCGGGTAAAAGCAGTCATGGATCATCAAGCATATCATCTCTTAATTCATTAAATATGGGATGCATACCATGATGCATATAGAGGTTTCAAACCATGGATTAAGAGAACCTCTGTGACTTCTTGAATTTGTTGTCGGGTTTGGTATAGTGTTCGGTCCAGAGCTAAAGTTAGAAAATGTTTTTTTGTATGAAATTGACCATGAAGCGATTGTTGGTAGAGCATGTGTGGTACGATGATATACAGAGGACCTCAACGGTTGCTGATGGAGAACCTGTAACAGCCTGGATACCAATCTTCCTCTACTGCCTGGTTGCAACTGGTGGATAGTGTTCTGTTGTAGAGTCGATCTAAGCACCAGTTGAAATCAGAGCTGTAGGGGAAGACCATCATCATGTGATGATTAACATCCGTGTCACCTGGACGAGAGCTGATGTCATCATCCAATGATACCTTCCTTCTCTACCAACTATAAATCTTGGTAGTAACTATACATGCAGATTAAGTCAGCCTGCAGTATTTATAAATATACTGTGTGTATAGCAATTCATGTAGAGGCGTGTTCACATATATGCTTTGGTAAACTGTGGAATATGTGAACAAGCCTTAATAGGAGCTTTGAAGGTTCAAGAGAGCTTAGAAAAATGCAGTTAAGACTCACCATGAGGAATGGTATTATCTATTTCTTTGTTAAATATATTAAAATGTTCAGCAAAAAAAGTAACACAGTATGAATGTGATGTGGAATATCCATTTTGTTTCATGATGGGCACGGGAGTATACCGGTAGATCAAAATGGATTATATGAAAACCTTTGGGAATATGACTTGTCAACATGTGCACATATTGGAAAAGCAGAGCAAATATGAATTCCCTGTACAACTAAAAGAAGCTGCCAAACACTTTTCTTACATCCATGTGATCTCACTATAACTACACCCAAGTGAATAGCAATTTGTTGGTTAACTCAAATTTGCTCACAATGTATTTGCAACTGAGATTGCCAGCATTGGGTGTGTGAATCATGGTCTTGGACTTTGTATCAAATTTTGTTTGAATTATGAAAAGCTACTCCGGTGATATATAGGAGACCTTTCTAAATAAACATCATACATCATTTCTTGCTTTTTGCTTTTAGGGGAGATACAAATGGTTTGTAAGGAAAGATGTCGTATATTTTATTACCATTTTAACATTATTACTAATACAGAATATTTTTTTTGCTACCATCTTTAATCTTGTAGGCTCTATACTGTATGAAATAGATATATTACATTTTTTGTTCGCATGATATCGTTTTTATTAATGAAAAAAAAGCTGTCAGGCAGCCAACTCCCAGCACACATCAAATGTTTGGTTGTGTTACCATGACAACAACGGGCGAGTGTCTACATGCTCCTACGCGTGTGTGTGCGTACTGTCAATACAATAACACTTACTGACTGGAGCTCAACTCTCTTCCTATCTCACCTTTTCTCTCTCCCTTTCTCTCACTTTCTCTTTCTCTCTTGCTTTTGCTCTATCATATCAGCTACCGTACCTCCTCTCCCCTTCAAATCCACTTCCCATCTCTCACACACACTCTCTCTCTCTCTCTCTCACTCTCTCTCTCTCTCTCTCTCTTTCTCACTCTCTCTCTCTCTCTCTCTCCCCCTCTCTCTCTCTCTCTCTCTCTCTCTCTCTTTCTCTCTCTCTCTCCCTTTCTCTCATCCCCATATCAGTCATTTAGTACATTTGATGCATTTTGGAGTGTTGATAGATGGCTGGGTAGAGATATGCAGACCTTTTGACTCTCTTAGATTAATCATTCATGGATTGAGATATTTATGCAGTTTTTATTGCAGCTAAAACCTGGTTGGTTTTATGTGTGAAGGGATATCTTCTGGATAATGAAGTAATTGGTAATTGAAATATATGTAAATATATGTAGTTTTTTTTTAGTGAGTTGATGTAAATGACTCTTTTTTCAAAATCATTTCTAGGTGGTTCTGTGAATGGAAATACAAATTCATGCTGTAAATTGTTATAACAATACCGGTACTCAAATTCCTTTTAAAACATCTTTTTATTTTGAAGAGGATATTGGGTTTTAACTTTTTACTTAAGGATATAGCAAAATATAATTTAGAAAATAGCAAAGTTTGACCTGAACTTATAGCTTTCTCAGCATACAAATGCAGAATACACATTTCTATTATTTATTAAAAGATTATTATCGACTATGTAATTATGTAATGTTGTATATTCTTTAGTTTAATATCGTTATAAATCCAAAGGGACTCAGAGATAGCAGTTTGGAGGCCAGGCAAGCAAAGAGTGGTAATCACATCTACTGTTTTCTATTGGTGCATAGAGTCCTTGTTTTACTTCTTCTAGCACCATGAGAAAGCAGTATTTGTGAGACACCCCAGTCTTCTCTCTTCGTGAAACTTCCACCAGGAGATCTACATCTAGCTGTTTTAATTGTAGCCTACTATTTCTGCAGTTTCAGATAATTTACTTTGCTGTTTGTCAACTTTGAAAGTACTTACAGAAATTAACCTTACCATGATGTCATTTGAGTCAGATAATGTTCTCATTCATGGTTCTTAAATTAAGTCAAGTGCTATGCATGTATACATGATCTTACACTTCCTTCATAGGTTTCATTTTTTTGACATAATTTTCAATTATATCCATTTTTATTCATGCATTTATTTTCTCCATAATCAAATACCTTCTATTGTTTTGCATGCTCTTCCATTTTATTTAACATAAAGTGGCAAAATGAATCCTGAAGAGAATGAAAGTGTAAGCATATGGATTGAATATTCTCACCAATATAGTGCTTTTGTTAGCACTATGGTACCATGTTAACCATTTAACCCCATAGTTAGTATCACTTGTAGCACTGTAATACTTATTTATGCTACCGCCACCTTTGTTACCCCCTATACCAACAAACCCCAAATAACCATCCCTCCTAGCACCATGACCGCCATTATCAAACCTAACTACCATTTGCCATTACTACCATAATCATATCGAATCAGAATATATTTACCAACATCATCAACAACAAGCATTATCATCAACACCACAACTACCGTAATCAACATCATCATCATCATCGTCATAACCATAGATACCATTATTGTCTCAACCTCAGGAACCATGTTTAATAGTAACCATGACTTTTAGCATACCACAATCATTTCAACCACAACTACCATCATCTTCATCATAACCACCAAATACAATATTTATTATCTCAACTTCTGCCACCATAATGACTTTTGGTATACCACAATCATCTCACCATCATAACCGCCATCATCCACTGACAGACCAAAGAGATACCTTTGGACAGACTCATCATCAGTAGCACAACTGGCTATCTCTTCATCATCATCACCATCAACTTCATCATAATCATTATATTTATCAATATCACAACTCTGACCGCATTCAACATCATAATTTTATTTCTCCCTTTGATATCATATCTTGTGATCACATTTATATATCCATCGTCATTACTGTTCCCACAAGTAGAGTGTATATATGCCCCACCGCACTACTGGACATGCACACTGTGTATGACTGTTGTCTTTCATACCAGTCTATAGCTCGAGAGCTACAGGCCTACTAAATCAATATACTAGTGTTTTTTTGTTTGTTTTGTTGGCCCTGTTGCTTTTACCGTTATTAGTTCTACCATTATAGTTGTACCATTCTCCCAACCTCAATATAACTGTACATCTTTCCATCTTCCCTTCTAACAATATCTCCATAGGCCACCTCCATTTTTTTCTTCTTAACTTGACTTGCATTTGTTATCATATTGTGACATCAAATTAATCTAATATATTTTCTAATAATAATACTTGTTAATGCTGCATCACATTTGTCCCTATGTTTGCTTAGTAATAGATGATCAATTTAACTTGCATATTGAAAATAATTTTATATCTAACTTAGTTATAATGTTTTGTGCACTTATGCAGATTTTTACAGTCAACGTCACATATTTTTGTTTAAATTGCTTTAACAAATATTTTTTCTTGTACTAATTGAAGTAAAAACACACATCTCAACTTCTTTGTTTAATTTTGAAAATTCATCAAAAGGAAGAAAAAAAAGGGGTGATAACAATTTCCAGGACATTGGTTGGCAATAAGTGTTTTTAGTTTTTCCACCTGCTTTTACCAATACATGTTGGAGACTATTCTCTGGGAATATGTTTGATTTCGCAGAAGGATTTATTGAGCGAGATGAGAAAGAATTTAAGAAAGACTTGTTTAGAGGGGGAGGAAATAGCTAGGCAGAGAGAGAGAGAGAGAGATAGAGTAAGAGAGAGCGTAATAGTGGACATGATGCTAATATTGTGGAAGAGCTAAATTCTAGGGGGAGGGGGCAAGAAAAAAGGATGAAAGAGAGAGTGGCCAAAGTATATGAGGATGTTTAAAAAGTCTGTACCGGTATAGATGGAATCAACAGGGGTGGGTCTGCAGTGGGGACCTATATTAGCTATCAGCAGAAGTGTGCTTTAATTTTGGTTCATGTTCTCATGAATGTCATCTCAGTTACAGACGAAGATCATCCATCCCAGAGCTGTCAGATTATCTATATTGATTCACCATGTCACATTGATAACCTTAGTAAACCTTTGATAACTCCAAAGCACGCGATCATGTTTGGATAAAATCACCCACACCACTCCCAAAACATGTATAGGAGGGATTTACTGCAAAAATAGATAACATGTTTCCTGAATGGGAGAAAGACCTGTGACAGTATACTGATGTCAATAGAATGATGTCGGCATCTATTGGGTAGGACGGACGGGTGAGAGAATTTGAGGAAACGTGACACATTTAGAGGCCAGGTATGAAAAGTAACCTAATCGTTGACACGAGTTGACAAATTGGCATTATTAGATTAAAAGAGATATGCCAAAGGAATGTGTGGTTTAGGAAAGAGGGACTCATTGGGGTTAGAATTGGCTGAATTTGTCAAACGCCATTTTCCAATTTGTTGGCAATTTGGTTTGCTCAATTGGAGAGGGTTCCCTAAGTGATTGTAGCTGAATAGGCGACCCTGAGAGCGTTGAGTATACAAATGAATGGTATTGTTTGGACAGAGAGTGTGGGAGAGAGAGAGAGGGAGAAAAGGAAAAAGGGGCTTGTGGAAAAAACAGAGATAGTCAGTGAAAGGCACAGGAAAACGGTGGAAGAGAGAGGAATAGAGAGAGAGAGAGAGAGAGAGAGAGAAGGGGGGAGGGGAGAGAGAAAGAGAGGATGGAGACAAAATATGTTTTAAAAAAATGATAGAGATAAAGGATTACAAAATGGAAAATTAAAAGTGTATGACAGATAGAAGAATAGGAAAACATATAGTTTTCTTTTGCCTTTAGATGCATATGCATTATCATATCATGACAGGTTTTATATTAGCAGTATGTCAAAGCTAATTACCTGTTTTGTTAAATGTTATAACATCATTCCCGCTCTTGATCCCTATTTTATGTTCTGAATCTTCATTCATAGTAGGCTTTATTGAATGTGTTTTCTGTCTTCTTTTATTTTCCAGTTGAGGAAGTCTGAGCTACAAAAGAAGAAGGAAACAGAAGAAGCTCTGTCGCAAATATGCAAGGATGAACTAGGTAAAAGACAAACTCCCTTTCTATATCTGTCATCTATATATATT
Source organism: Strongylocentrotus droebachiensis (assembly GCA_035222895.1). Classification (NCBI taxonomy): domain Eukaryota; kingdom Metazoa; phylum Echinodermata; class Echinoidea; order Camarodonta; family Strongylocentrotidae; genus Strongylocentrotus; species Strongylocentrotus droebachiensis. Next base: position 361,980 of record JAVYIG010000788.1, read on the forward strand.
TACTTTTCTTTTTTTCCTTAAATATAGAGGTAAATGTTTTGTGGCTGAAAATATAAAGAGCTCAAAGATATATTAAAAGCATTTATAAATGGTTACCAATATTGCCACAATGCCAGAAAATGTTTGTAGCAGCTCAAATATTTCCAACACAGTTCCTGTATAATTTTATGAGGATAGAATACCACATCAAATGAGAATTGCAATGAAAGAGAAGTATCAATGTTTTAGATAAAGGATAAAATCATTATGTATATTCAAGGATTTTCTAGATAGCGTGGAATGCTATAGCTCTTCAAAATGTTGCAAACTACTTTGGTTTGATGCAGCAGGATGAGATATGAGTCAACATCCCATTAGTTAGATCAGCATGCTGTTGGGAAGGTTTCAAGGTGTATTTTCACAAGGCATAATAAATAGATATAGATTGCCTAAACACTTGATATTTTCAATCCAAGAGCTATATTGCGGATCACGATGGAATAGTTATTAATGCGTCAATGCTTGACTTCTCTGTGTGATCTCCAGGTAAAGACAAGGAAGAGCAGCTGACCAGAAGAGCCCAAGAGAGGGCAGCAGAGAGGAAAAAGCAGAAAGATGACAAAGAGGAGGCTGAAGGCGGAGGAGAAGCTGAGGTAGAAGGAGGAGGCGATGTCCCATCCGGTCCAGGTGGACAGTGGGAACAAAGGAGAAGGCTGTCCACCGACAGAAGGCTGTCAATGGACAGGAGGCTGTCAATGGAAAGAAGATTGTCATCGGATAGTGTCTTTGAGCCTCATGATGCCACAGGTATTCTCAAGGAAGAAACTGAGGATGCCATCCAAGAAGAGGTTAGTTTTTAAGCCATTATGTTTCTCAACGTTGTCACCATTAGTATTGGGGAATATCTACCAGTGAGCTTTGTACCCTCATACAATTATATGTTATACAACACCTACGTGGATCCTTGTCATTTGATTGGACGATTGTTGGTCACATGATATTCAATAGATGGTATATTGCACGGTCGTGCATTTTTGGTTATACAGTGTATGCGCCGTGCATTTTTGGTTATATGCAGACTGCGTACCTCTCTGCTGCATGTGCGCGTATCCCTGCGTGTATCTGACGCGAAGGCAATCTGCATGTAATCGAAAAGGCTTGACTCGAACTTTAATTGATCTTTATAAGGAGTAAAGCATAATTTGTTGATTAACGTTCTATTAGGTCTTCTTCGATGTTGTATAAAACAAATAATGAATGTTTTTCATTCGTTTAATAGTGCAAATATGTTCATTCGTTGAAAGATTAACGTTAATTCTATTCAACTCGGCTGATGCCTCGTTGAATAGAATGTTAATCTTTCAACTCATGAACATATTCGCACTATTGAACTCATAACCATTCATTATTTGTATAATATACCATGAAAGTCATATGTGAAGGTATATATACTGGTAGTTCCATTGATATGTAATGTCCCCTTTTCAAATCAAATTTGATCTAACCTTCAAATTTAAGTATTTTAATCAAATGGCCTGTGCATCTGGCACATGGTTCATTGGACTACTTGATGAATGAAGGGTTGATGGTTGATTTTAATTGGATCAGATTTTTTCCAGGATGTGACATGGAATATTAAGAAATCTATGATATGTAAATGTATAGTAATGGTATCAAACACTGGTAGTCCAATATATCTTTTTTTATGAATGGAAATATGAAAAACTAATTGTGATTATTCCTGAATTCCTGGTACATGAGAGGATGCAGAATTTCTAAACTGTGATTAGAAAAGCATGGTCTCTAGGGTGACATAGGCACAGTTTAGTAGTAGTAGTAGTAGTATATGCCTTTAGACATTCTTTCAAATAGTCTATTTGATCTAAGAAGCACTGGAGTATAAATGTATCTTCATTGTTACGAAGTTTTACACGCTTCTAATAAGTTTACCCCAACCTTTATTTCTGATTAGGTCTTTTTTGATGAACTGCCTCTTCACAAGCAACGGCTATACAACCTCTTTGGTCAGGAGGAGGCCGAGTACTACCTACACCCAAGAATTGAACCTGAGCGCAGGAAGGTCATAAGAATTCCCAATGCTGTCAAGCAGCTAGGAGGTAAGGATAGATTCAAAAGGGAATTTCATTAAAGGGAAATCAAAGTGAAATAGACAACTACCAGTACTCTAAACGAAAACAGAAAATTCAGAGAAGCAATTTGATGAAAGTTTCAATTAGATCTGACTAAATATAAGAAAGTTATGAATTTTTGAAAGTTGTAATCACTGTACGTATGGGCACTTCAAATTGGCTGAAGCGGTAATGTCAATGTGATGTAGTGCCGGACTACTTTCCCATATGTTCCAACATATAAAATGATTAAAATTAAATTTTTAAAAAAGTTCATGGCTCAGGAGGGTCTACTCTTCTTAGAGGACCTATAATAATATGCTAGCTATAATATTTTTTGAGTAGTGCCCCAAGACAGAAGGAACTTTATATCTCTCACAAGTTTGTGCAGTCTCCTATATCTTATTTACATAGTTGCGATCAATATCAATCGCAAATAAGTTGTGATTAATGGCAACTGTTTATAAGACGGGGCCCAAGCTTCCAAAAGAACTTTCTGCCTCGGACAAAACCGGCTTCTCCAAAGAGCTGAGTGACTGGCTTGTTATCTGTAATGGTCGCTATGTGTGCATTGAAAGGCCTTTTTAAACACGAAGAAAACTTTTTTTCAATAGTGTACATCACTTGCATCCTGGTTTTGATCATTACAGGAAGAGCTGGAGCTCAGACCTTGTGGAGTACATTGAGAGACAGGTCACAGGTCAAACTCAAGTTCGCTGATGCTCGTATCCCACTAGAACTCAAGGATGCCTATGGAGCATTCGTAAGAGAATGCCTGACGAAGAACAAGACAGTAGCAAAGAGGAGTTTCTACAGTGAGACTGAGGTAGGTTTGATGGGGATAGGAATTGCAAGCAAGAAGGAACTAAGTCCATTTTAAGAAGTACATGTCAGTTTCTTATATTATATTCATCATTGCATTAGGTGTTATTAGGAGAATATGTTAAGACAAAATACAAATACAGTCAAACCTGCTTCCATGACCACCTGTCTACAAAGACCTCATTTTTTGTTTCCCTTGAAAATGGTTTCTCATTGAAACATGTACTAAAGGAAGCTGCCTACAAAGACCACTTTTTTTTCTCCCTTGTTCGGTCACTATAGACAGGTTTGAGTGTAGTTTAGAATATTTGCAGATGTAAGCAATAACCTTAGATATTACAACAATTAATGATCTGCTTCAATGCTAGTTTCTAATGTTATATTTATCATTGCATTGGGTGATATAAGGGAAATATAGGATAAACTATAAATTGTTTAAAAACCTTTTAGATGTAGGCAATATCCGTAGATGTTACAACAATTAATGATCTGCTTCAATACATATGATGTGGTTTAGAGTTTGATAAACAGATCGACTGAGACTCTGACTTTACTATCAAATACATCTTGAAAAAAGGAAAATTAACCCCTAATATTTTCAAATTTTTCACTTTCTCATTTTGTTGTGTATACAAGTATATTGTAAATTAATAACTTGTGAGAATGCAGAACTGTATTGATGATGAAATTTGCACGATATTTTCAAAACTGTCTGGCAGGAACGAGAAAGCACATTTATTTTCTAACAAAATTTCATTTGACCTCTAACCTTGACTGACCTTGAATTCATGATCAGGTACCGGAGAGTGAGAAGCTACAAGACAACAGCTACAAGGATCGAGTCAAAGAGACCCAACGTCGTATGGAGCTCATGTACCGTGCTGCCCTGGCCAACGAAGACAAGACTGGTGTGCTCCTCTACAACAACCCCATGCCAGACTTCAACAACTTTGAAGGCCATGAAGGACCTCTCCGCTACCTCCCATCCTGGCTCCAAGTGGTAAGTACAGTCAAACCTGCTTTAATAGTGACCACCTGTATAGAAAGACCGCATTTTTTTGTTTCCCTTGAAAATGGTGTCTCATTGAAACGTGTACTGAAGGAACCTGTACATTAATTCCACCTGCCTATAAAGACAACTTATCTTATCTCCCTTGAGCGGTCTTCATATACAGGTTTCAATGTATACGTAGATAAAGTCTTGTATCCTGGATATCGTCTGCTGAGAATCAGAGGGACGTTAACTCCATTCAAACGTATACAAGTTTATAAGCCCTTCTGGCTGTCAGCCGATGACATGAGAATCAATTTTGTCGCCTCTGGCATTGGCTTGTGATGCCACCTTCGAAGGGTCATACTGTCTGAGCAATTTTATTCATCTGATGTATGAACTTGTACATCTTTAACAGAAGGACCTACAACATTTATAATAGGCAGTTGGTTCCAATTGTATGAAAGGTAAAGCTCTCCTATAGCTCCCCAAAATGTTGACTTTCCCAAGGTCCTTGTATTGTTAGAATTTCATTCAAATTTCAGTCATTTTTTTGGATGTTATATATATTAGTGTCATCTTATAGTTCAATTCCTTTTCTATTACTATGATCAATTTGTAGAAGACTAAACTCTAGCATGCTGAGATGCATTCCAATTAGAAATATATGCTATATTGTCAGAGAAAATGAACCCGCCATCTATGGATTAAAGGCATCGTTTAACAAATCTGAGATGCATGGCCCTACTTGTTATCAGTGCCTGTGATATGGTGTAATATTGAAGCCCTAAAAAATTGCGCTTCAAAATGATCAAGAAGTGCCTTAAAAAAGTAAAAAATCTTTGAGTGACAGGTTTGACCATACTCATTTTCCCCCAATAGACTGTAGTGTTATAAAAACCGTTAGGAATACGAAAAATGAAATTTCGATTTCCAATCATAAATATCTTAATAATCAGACAGGCGATCGGCTTGGTAAAAGTCATGGGATTCCTGACTGACCTAAAGGTTTATAATTATGATTGCAGCATGAGCTAAATCCAGGATTTTGTTTCAGGATCTGAGGCAATGTTACCGAGTCACGTTACGGTACTTTGCTGCAGTGACGGTAAAAGATTGATTCACTTCTGGATCGAGAGCCCTCTAATGTTAATTATATGCCTTGTGTTATTTGCAGGATGATGATAGTGAGGAAGGCACGGAGGAAGATAAGAGCTATAAGAAGTGGCTGCTGAGCTCCTCGGATATGGAGATAGAACCTCTACGATTTGAAGACAACCTTGAAAGTTATGATATAGGTAAGAATGCTGTAGATGGAGCTGGAGAAGGAGGAGCATGCAGCTAGATCACTGCCAGATAAATCAAAGCCCTTGCTTTTCCAATCTAGAAAGCATTTAGAATGCATTTCTCCGACAAATATAATCTATTAATTATTATATAATCAATCATATTGCATATGATTTCAAATAAAGAAGGGAGATCCCTACTGAATTTTGATTTTGTTTCTTTTTACCTTGTCCTAATAATGTAGATAAAACGCTTACAATGGGGATTGCATTTTATTCATTAAAAAAAATACCAAATCTACATTTATAATAAGTAAATACTGCAAAATGGATTTAATTTTAGCATTTATGTTAAGTAGAGGCTTTGATAGATTTGAGATTTCTCTCTCTGAAGTTTGATGTTTGTTTTATTACATCTTGTTTATCAGATCACCAATTCTGAATGCAAATTAATTGATGTGTGAATGGTTGTGAAGAATTCAGTGGGGATCTTCCATCTTACTTTGAAATGATATGAAATATGATTGATTATATAATAATTAAGAGATAGTATTTGTCGGAGAAATGCATGTACGCACTGCTATCTGGATTGGAAATGCAAGGGCTATGATTTATTTGTGACCTTTTTCAAAATGTGGAAATCACTTGTGGAAGAAAAGGAAAGTATCTTGGAGAGAAAAGGTATCTCTTTAGTCAAGGCAATTGTAACTTATGGAATGAAATTATTATTTTTCAAACCAGATATGGTCCAAGATGCCAACAATCAAGAGGATAAAGAAACAGACAATGATGAACAATTCTTCAATGATGTCCTGGACTATGATGACGGCCAGACGAGTGATCGCTCCGTCACCTCTTTCTCCCTCCCCGACATGGCCCTGGGTGGTGACGAAGACATGGGTTACCCTCGGCTCCCACCCACCCATGACCGACCAGACCAAACCACCAGCAACCATGTGCCTCCTCAGGGTTCAGCAGCAGACGACACTGGTAGTGGTGGGCTAGATCTGGAGGGAGTCAAGAAAGAGAAGAAAAAACAACTGGTTTTCTTGACCGAGAAGGAAGCAACGTGTGAAGGACGTTTCCTGGAGAATCTTGCCGCCAAGGAGAAGAATAGATCGGAGATGGTGACAGGGGCTAGCGTAGAGGCTGCATCATCAGAGACCAAGACACCAAGAGATGGTCAATGTTCAAGTAGAAGTGGTGAGAAACATGCTTTAATTGGTTGTTGAATGGGTTGTACAACACATTCTCCAGTGCTCCACAATCATTTTCTTATACTAGCTAACACTTTCATTTTAACCCTTAACCCTATATAGCTTGGGCTATTTTGAGACTGCATTGCGGGGGGGGCTTATTAGGCTCCCCCCCCCCCCCCCCCCCCACCCCTTAAGATCTCGGCCATGAAACAGCTGATCGCCGCGAAAATGTGCATGCATGTCAAGCGCAATGTATAGAATACTATGGTAACTTCAATTTTTGGAATAATTCACTCATTTGCATATTTATGGTAATTTATGCATATAAGGTCATTTAATTCACATTTTTACCCATAAATCATATATTCTTCATATCCAAACATTCGTTTTCACTACATATATTTATTTTTTGGAAAAATGATATTTCCATGTTTTGTACACAAATCACGAAAATGAGCAATTTTCGGGCTGACATGCAAAGACTAGATCTGATTTTTGTTTTTAATTCATAACATTTTAGCACAGGATTCTTTTGCGTTTAAAAAATATCATAAAAAATGTAGGCCCCCCCCCCTCCCAGCTATGTAGGGTTAATCAAACACTTTATGTAAGTAACGTAACCTTATCTTTTACTCCAAACCTAACCTTTCACCAAACTGTAGGGTTAGCATCAAACAGTTCTGATATACTAGCACTTGAAACTTGAGAGAGTTTTTGTGTTCTGGACCATATAAGTTTTATGATTTGATGTCATATTATACCTTCCTGCCTTTTTCATTGTAGGAAAGTCAAAGGTTCGCTCCCACACTGCACCAGCAACTACTTTGAAAGCAGGAGTCGCTTCACCGGGCGGTACCACTCCTAGGGCATCTGGGACCGGAGGAACAAGACAGAGCCGCAGGTCCAGGAGCACCAAGGGTCCTGAATGGGAACCACTGACCATGACAGCGCTCAACGATCACAAACCAGCCATTCAGCTGTTTGGAGGAGCTGACTTTGCTCATGGCAGTGAGTTCCTGTGGAAGCCAGTTCTATCCACTACTACTACCACAGCCGCTACCAAAGGAACATAGCAGACACTGGGGGAGACGAGGAGGTGAAGAAGCATTTGGTGCTGTTAGTATTAAAAGGAAGATAAATTTGATTAAGGATCAAAGTTATTCAGGCATGAATTGAGGCATGTGGTGTAAATACCATTCATGTTATGAAAAGCCCAACAATCTTTAATGTCATTTTAATGTGTCAAAACAGCATTGTGAAAGAGTTGATGATGCCAGCTGTATAAAAGAACGAAAGTACTTTTTATTGTATTCCTTCCAAATTATGTTATTGTGAAGTAAGATGCTCAATGAACCGTAGGACAGCATACTGAACAAACATTTGAGGACAATGTATTTTCACAGTTTTTTAACTAAATGAGCATTGAGCAAGGACGGAAGTCAGACATATAAATGATAGTCTAAAAGCATAGATATAAACATGATTTGGATCACTGTGTGAAACCACTATATGCTCATTACCTACATCACAGAGATAACAAAATATTTCAGAAGGATAGTAGGATAGAGAGTCACAAAAAAGTCAGGCTTACTGTTGTTGTGTTTTACACTGTCATATCCTTAATATTGCCTACATCATTATTAGAACTTCATATCAGAATGTACAGGATCAGTTCATGGTTTTATTGATTGCTGTTGTTTCCGATCCAAAGGCATTCTGTTCAAATCAAAATCTCCAAGAAGGGTTTGTTAATGTTATAAATATCTTTGTCTTTCAATTATACAAGGAGTATACCACTCTTGATATTCCGTCCGTAATCTTAGTCGCTCTTCCAAGTTTTGAAAACAGACCAGCATCAAATGTTTTCCATTTGTTAATATTTCAACAAATGTAAAGTATATATGTATATTTTGTAAATATATTTTAAATAGTTATATATTTCTAAAATCATCAACTCTTCTTGTACAGGACAAAGAAATGTAATGATCAAGCATGAGAATAAGAAAAGCACATTTATGTCACGCCATGTCATAAATGTTTTGTGTAGTTTGCAGTGTAGACCATATCCCACTTGGCTGTATATCATTTTAAATAACTTTAGGCAAAATGAATTCCATTTTTTGGGGTTCTATGTTGGTCTTTGGGGGACATATTTCCACACTCTGTTTGCTTTTTAGTTGATTCTATTTATAGAATCAATTGGTGTTTATTATGAAAACTTGTTCCATAGTTAAAAAAAAAAAAAATCATTTCCATTTATTTGATAGAGGTAATATCTTATTCCTGGATTTCTTTGTGAATGATTATCAGTTGTTCACAATCTGTTCATAAAGAAACAATATACATGTACTTTGTATTGACATATCCCAATAAACATCTGTTTCTTTCTGAAACTAGAGTTTGAATACAAAATACAGGGCAATGTCCTTTGCTCTAGTTCGGAGGGCGAAAAGTTACAAAACCAATTGACCAATTTATAAACTATAAGCAAGTCTATCATACCATGTAATGAAATCACCAGTTTGTAAATGTTTTTTTATTGTATTTAATAATGTCATTAATACATTTCATTCTTTTTTGTTGTAAGTTATGTTTGTCATTCATCATGATTTTATTACAATTTTATCTGCCACTCCACCTTGTTACAAGTATAGTTTTTGAATAAAGTTGTACAGAGTTAAACCACATTTTGGAATTCATTTAGTACTATGATTAGAGATGACAAGAGAGTGATGATGAGATAGGCAGACAAAGGTAGATGGAGAGAAGAAGGGTAAGGACATTTCAAGAGTTTGAGGAGAGAGTGGGAGGAGAGATACTGAGAAAGGAGAAAGAGAAAAAGAAAGGGAGAGAGTGAGAGAGAGAGAGGGAGAGAGAGAGAGGGAGGAGAGAGAGAGAGAGATGGAAACAGAGGTATAGCGGGGAGATGGAGGATGAGACACAAAGCTGGAGGAAATAGAAAGAGAAGACTTGCATAGAGGAGAGAAGGAAATGAGAGAGAAAAATTTGAGAAAGAAAGAGGGGATAGAAATAGAAAGGAGAAGAGACAAGGAACATGTATGTAATAGGGAAATGGATTCTCATAGAGAGGGAGAGCTGAAAGAGAGAGAGAGAGAGAGAGATTTTTTTATAATAAGAACCACCATACACACATACTGATAGATTGATATCAATAGAGAGGGAAAGGTAAAGATCGAGAGAGAGAGAGGTGAAAAAAAAAAGAATAATAAGAATTGGTATATACACAGATGAATTGAGGGAGTGGTGGGGAGAGAGAGAGAGAGAACAATAAGAATCAGTATACACACAGATAAATTGATATTAAAATGCAAGGGAGAGAAACATGAATAGAATGGAACAGATATCTAATTTTGTTATGATATTATCAAACGCATTTGGAACATACTTTTATTTGTGTTTTGATTTTGGAAATTATGTACATCCTTACATAATAATCAATATTATGTAGGCCACATATACGAACGATATCGTATTTAGATAAAATTCCACCAAATTATTCCATGATAAAAGTTTATATCATCCACACAGCCGACAGATGTGATTAATTGGGTAATGTTCTTGTGACTGGATATGAAACCGATTCAAGAATTATAGCACTATATCTATATATGTGATGACGACATGAGGATACGAAACTATAAAATAGAAAAAAATGTCATAACATTGCTTCATAAATAGTAGGATCAGAAACGGGGCCTATACAATTTTTTTTAATTTTTCTATGAATAGTTAGCAAACTTATTTTGGTGTGGCATTTTAAGACCTCAATTTTGTTTTAATCGTTCAGAAAAGAAGTTAAATTTCCAGGATCTATACGTACGATGTAATGTAAGCATTCCTTACAACTATAATTATATACCCATCTAATCGTAGGATGGGCAAGAAGAGGGCTTAGTTTTCAGTTGTCAATTATATGCTCAGTATATAAACTTTAGGAAAGTATAATGCATTAATTTGATTTCTTGAAATGCAAAACAACAAATATTGCTTTAAATTAGAACACAGCCCATCAAAATAATTTTTCATAACCTCCAGCTCATAATTTCTAAGTGGGACCCCGTGGGACCATGGACCTACTCCGAGTAGTAGGTAGTAGGTCCATGGTGCAAGCTAGCTCGCATAAATCATTGGTTTTGAAAGCTGAGCTCTCGCTTTCAATATGAATTTTACGCGGGATCAAAGGTTGGTCTGTATGTTTACCTAGTCAACCATTCACCTGGCTCTTATTATCATACACAAAAGCAAATATTTTCTAAATATGAATTGTTCTTAAACTTGCTTGTGACCGACACGCACAAGCGATTTCAATCATCTCTGATATAAAGATCCACAAATAATTTGCAGACTTTGGAAATTTCAACAGTACAGGTGGTAAGAAAGCTCAGAGTAGAAAAAATGGCTGATTTCTTGTGTGGTTATTGTGTTGGCATCGCAGCCAGTTTGATCATAGTGTGGATTCTGGTCTCCGTCTTGGCTTACAGCGGTTTGTTTCACCGCGTGGTCGTGAGGAAACTATCTAACCCCGTTGGGAAGCTTCGAGTGGCGTACCTGTACAATACGGGGCCATATCGGAACTGCGGACCGCTTTTCGGCCGGGTGAATAGTGTGTCGCCTCATGCGCGATGTATAGGCATCTATTACGATGACCCAAAGACGGTAAGTATGTTAGGTGGGCCATGTCCATAATGCCCCCCCCCCCTTTTTTTTTTTCCCTTCCCTCTCTAGTCTCTCCTTAATCTTTACCACATAAGAGGAGGCGCGATAGCTCAGTTGGTAGAGCAGTGGTCTCGTAGTAATCCGGTAACCCGGGTTCGAAACCAAGGCGATGCGCCAGTGCCCTTTGGTAAGGCATTAATCTTCATTGCCAGGTCCCTCGGAGAGGACCTAAAGCCGTCGGCCGTCTGGTTGCTTACTTACAAGCAGTTATGCTTTCTTAGCAGTCAGGTAAAATAACCACCACCACCCTTCACATAATTATCAAAATCCAGGATAATTCCTCAGTCAGCTGGGCGGTAGACACTGTTCAGTTTACATTCATTATGATAACCAGGAGGAAAAAAAGGAGAGGAGGAGGAGAAAAAAGAAGAAGAAGAGAAAAAATAAAGGGGGAGACCGAGGAGGAAGAGGGATTAAAGTGAAGGATAAAAGTAAAAAGAAACTCCTAATTCGCATTAGTTCTTTGAAACTATGTGGCGTTATAACCTTGTACATTGACTAGCCTATGTCATTAGGAAGAAGTATTGTTGTTGAATTGGGAAGTTAAATAGAGAAAATGAACGGCTTGTCTCATTTAGCATTCATAATCGGATTACTGGGGCTTATACGAATCGATAATCCCTAGGGTGCCATGTTCTGAAGGTTTAATACCTGATTGTATCAGAAGATCAAACATTAATCCCTATGTTTATACATCTTTTTGTTTGTGTGTAGGTAAAATGTTAATAATGTGAATTTCAATTAAGATATAATTATTTCTGCAAGGATTTTCCAATAAAAATGTGTGTGATGTCGAATTGATGAAAGAATACAGAATTTAGGTTTTCTGCGGACAACAGAAAACCCAAATCATGTATTCTGTTATCAATATTTGTCTTCAAACGCATTTTGGGGGTAAATCTTTGCAGATGTATGTCTTAATGACATCCTCTTTCACACTATGATGCAATTTAAATGAAATTTTGCCATCAATTTTTTGCCGAATATGGGGCTCCCAACACTTAAGAGGGGCTTTAAACTTGTGTTTATAACATTCTTCCTTTTTAAATCCGGATGGATCTAGATTAGCATTTAATTTGATTTTCAATAAATAATGGATCATTATTTCAGCAGGTTCATGCTCATAATTTTCATAATGAAGTCCTCATTATCCTGAAGTTTGCCGACATAATCTTTTAGATCCATCCTCTCCTTTGATCAGACCCCTGAGAGTGAGCTGCGTTACATGGTGGGTACGATCTTGAGCGAACACGATGACGCAGTGGACGATGAGCTCCAGAAGCGTTGTGAAGATGACGGGTTTAGGGTGATCGAGGTCCCTGCCATCGTCGACGCCATCGGAACTGATTTCCCTTTCCGTTGGATGCTGTCCGTCTTTTTTGCTATCTGGAGGGTTTACCCAGCCCTAAATAAGAAGATCAAGGTGAGTAAGAGGGAGAAACTACAGTATATGGCGTTGGTAGCGGCGGAAGGTGTAAACATGTGAAACATGCCTGAAACTGGGGGAGAAAAACGGCCAATGACGATGATGAAACTGAAAACCAGGTATATTTTGTAGTATACCTATTTCAAATCGATGGCAGGCGTGCAACCCAGATATGTTTTTGAAATAATTGGGTGTTGCAAAGAAGGATTTACGGCGACCCGACATTGTGCCTATTTTCTCCGGGCTTTATTTCGTCAAACAGTCTTGTAGCGTGATAATTCCATTGGGGGGGGGGGGGGGGCATTGGAGGCACCTGTCTCACTCGGAACGTTATATTGCTAATCATCTACAAGACCTCTGATTAGAGCTATAGAGCTAAAAAGAAGTTGTGCCAGATGTCATTTGTTGGAGACTGCCCAAAAAGGGACACCCCCGTAATTTAATGGATAAATTCCCTGTAATCTTATGCTTACGTTACATTAAGACATTCCTGAAGTCATGATTGAAAATAGCGAATGGCGTCAGAGAGGGGGCTCCATCTCGGCTGTGGCCGCCACGTGATGATGATGATCTGATTAGAAGGATAGTGTGGGAGGGAGGCGGTCCTATTTTCTCGTCCTTAATTATAGTAGAAATAGACTATCGGATAAATATTATTGTTTAGCGCAAGGCTACAATCTGCCACAATGTCTATACCCATTTCTCCCTTAATTGCATTTTCTCTCTTTTAATCTTTGTCCTTCTTTCCCTTTTTGTCGGCAAAGATAGAGTTAGGATTGAAAGTGGGTTTTTGTTTAGGTCTATAGGGTTAGGGTTAGGTTAGGTATAGTGTTTGATCAAGGGGTGCAGTTGAGAATTAGGTTATCTGGTTATTATAGGATATTGACCGCGGATCAACATTGTCACCGGAGTGTGTATCAGAGAACCGAATCCACTTTTTCAGTTGTAAGACGACTATAGATTTATTTTAAGAATTAGGATTATAATTATAGTGTTTGGTCCAGGGTTGCAGTTAAGAATAACTAGATCATTGTAGGATATTGACATATTCAAAATGTATTGATGTTTCTTTCATGTGGACCTATAGTGACGAGGTATTTCATTACTTGGAGTCCAGTCTGCATTCATTATTTGTTGCTATGTTGAGCAAGCCTTGGGCAAGCTTACTGGCTGTCAAGGAGCATAGTGTTTATCTCGCACACTGGTTTCGTTATACCTTTGCAAACTCAAGGTATAACGAAGCCCCATTGCAAGAAAGAACACGATGATAAGTATCAAAGAAATTGACAGTAGACTTTCATTTAAAAAAAGATAACATCCCAAATAAACTTCATCCATTTTGTATCACTCAATGACAATGAGGAGGGTTAATTCAAACAAGAGATGCGAATGAATTGTAATCATAATGTAGAGATATCATAAATGGTGCTTGTACTAAGAATTATCTTGTGTTTGAGTTGATATCAACACCATTTCTTTATAACTGCCCAATAGTCATTGTAAATAAGTGAGGAATACTATTATTGTGTTTTGACAATACTTTTTGAAAAGCCTGCTGCTCAGTCATCCGTGGCAGCACAATTATGATTATGGTATCATTAGACAAGGTATAAATAACCCTTTACCTTGATATAATATTATGATTCAAGGCCACATACGTTTTAACTTTATGATTAGAAGTTACCAATATTGGGTACACTTTTTTTATTCGAACTGTATATTTCCCTTACATGTTATCAGTGAACCGAATTCACTGTATTTCAGTTGTAAGACGATTACACGGTCTCTCGGTTGTATGAAGGAGGAGACATGGTGATTTGAGCAGGTGAATGAGATAAGCCTTCCTGGATAAAGACCAGACTTAGGCCTATAGGCCGTAACGGGACTAGTTGAATTCTGTACAAATGAATGATTGTGGACAAAGTGATTTCTGTATTAACTAATATTGTTTACTCTTTCTGTTTGCCCATTTTGTTTATGATATAGAAAGAAGGATTGAATGCCCGCCCTTGCTTTGAGATCTACGGAGATGGAATGATCAATTTCTACATGCCACTTAGCAACAATGACGCGTACTATGTACCTGAGGCACTCAAAAACAAATCAACTTAAACTTGGTCAAACTACGTAAAGGCATTCGACCTTTACTATGACAACTGACCACAGACCAACTTTATGCAATCACCAGCCGACATCATGTCTTTTCTATAATTTCTTCAACTTTCTCCTAAACCGTTCACCCCTTTTAATCCTATACGCCAGAGCTCCTGATACGTACATATTAAACACAAAATGAACCACACTTCTATTGGGTATTGCCCGACGACGAGGAGCCGTCCGTTTATTCGATGCGATTATCAAAATAAGCATTCAACAAAAAAATCATGGAAACACAATTTCAATATCACCTTCCTTGCATTATTTTAAAGTAAAGTGACATCCTACCTGCACCGAGCGTTCCCAAACATGGCGCAAAATAATAGTTTACAGCCTTTTTAAATGCTCTCCACTTTACAAAACCATAATTATCGTCCCGAATGTATCTTTCTGTAACAAAATATCTGTTTTTCACTGAGAGCCCTATAATAAAAATTTTCTACGGCAAGTTTTTCCAGGGTAAAATTCCAGAGATAAAAACTCAATGAGCATAAACTCTGGAAAACCGTCAGATCCAATTTGACAGAATAACCATTACATAAACTTTACGCTGCGCACAAGCCCGAACTTTGTCGTGAGGAAAATCCATACATGGTGTCGGTGAATGAGCGAAAGTGTATGATTTTCATATTCTTGAGGAAAAAATACAATTCGAACATCATTTACATTGTCACTTCAGGTCTTCAGTATTACTAGATTAACAATTATCATATTGACAATCATACTAATGTTGAATGCAGTTTTTGTTGTAGACAAAATGTTCTATGACAGTGTTTTTTTATTATAAACTCAGTGAACAATTTGTATTTTTAAGAAACTCGCATAGTTTTTTTTTTAAAGAACTGAAGTTAAATTATTCACCCTTACATCAACCACATTGACAACTTTTAGCATATCGAGGCGTTTTTTAAAATTATTTTTACCCACCCAGTTAAAGTAAAATGCTCCAATATAGTCTATTAAGTAACAAGACCAATAAAAGCCGGTATTGTACTACGTTTTAAAAAAGGTGATTTATAGTGTAATTCATGACAGCGGAGGCTCTCGACGATCACACGATAAATTTATTTGATCGATAATGATATATACACAATGATATACATACACACTTAGATAAACATATACACCAGTGTGTAATTTGATACACTATTTCAAGAAAGAATTCAACAACAAAAATCATAACTTTGTTTATGTTTGTATATATTATGTTACATATCTTAAATACACCTCCGCCATAATAAGGCACCGTGCTATATAGCAAGTTTACGCAAGTATATAAATTATACAAAATTACGGTGTCATTAGAGTACTGTTATTTTTTAAACACTTTTTCACATTTTTCATACACCGCTTAGTTAACATTTTTTAAATGATGAGCTGTCATTGAAGAATTCGAGTTTGTTTGCAACAGCAAAGAATAATTCTTAGGATCTGCAGATGGGTGCATTGAAAAAAGGCAGTACTTGCTACAGTAATTCTTGTCAATAACAATTATCATGAATCATGTCAAAAGTTCATGCCTTTCTCCTGTAAAACTTTATAATGTTTATTTTATATGTGCCCGTGCGATGTGCGTAAGTTTTACCAACAAAATAGTTATTGTCATCGGCGATTTAATTGTCTTTGTTTGAAATAAAATAAGCTTGTAAAGTTTAAAAAAAAGAAAGAAAAAAAGAGATAATATGATATTTGTGTGTGTACATATTACGTTCAGTAATGGTGGTGGTGGTGGTGGTGGTGGTGGTGGTGGTGGTGGTGTGTTATTTAGGGTACGCAATACATATGCTCGTTCCCTCTTTTTGAAAGCACCCCCTATCTGAGGACTGCCAACATTTTCGAACCCCCCTTTCGCGGGCTTTTTGCGGGCTTTTCCTGCCTTGGAGACCCCCCTAAATCAGGAAAAATGCTCAATGTACCCCCCTAAATTCGGAATAATTTCTCAGGAGTCCAAAGAGATGAGAGAAAAAAAAAAAAAAACACCCCCTTTTTAAAGAAATCGCTGGGTGAAAAGTCAAATACAACCCTTTTTTACAATTCTCGGGCCGGACTTTGTCGCACGAAAAGTACCCCTTTACCTAGCCTCTTGTCGATGCCCTCGCGCTGTTGGAGTCTCTAAATTCTGACGAGCGAAGCGAGTCAGAGAAACCGAGGCGCCTCGGTTTCTCTGACTCGCTTCGCTCGTCAGAATTTAGAGACTCCAACAGCGCGAGGGCATCGACAAGAGGCTACCCTTTACCGGACATTTTGGCAACACGCATGCGGTCGTTCCGACCCCTGGGTGGGGGGGGGGCGGGGATGCATGAGTGTGGCGTAATGGTGACCGGTTGTGATGGAGGTGGGGAGGTGGTGGTAGCGATGGTGGTGGTGGTGTCAGTTGGGGGAGGGGGTGGTGCACTTTTGAAGGTGCATGACATGATTGTACATGGTGGTGGTGTCAGTGGCGGGGATGGTGATGATTGTATGATTGAGCACGTTGGTGCATGGTGGTACGGGTGGTGGCGGTGATGGTGCTGTTGGTTGTGCATATCAGCAGCAATGGTAAAAAAACACTGTTCATTTTCTATTCACCCTTTGCGTCATACCACTCTCACAAGCCGCGTCAAGGACACCGTCAGTGACTGACGCTTCGTGTGCGACTCACCAAGGGATCAACAGTGTTCAAACCAAACGATGGCTAACAGGTCATACTGCAATTTCTGCCTTGACATGCATCTATAGCAATTTTGTACATACTCTTCAAGAAAGAGACCCGTGGCCCATTGTCACTCGGCATAAATTTCCATACATTTTGACTATTATTCATCATAGTACAAGATGAAATTATAAATAAATATTGTGAATTTTTTATTTAACCTTTTCCAATCTGTTGATCTCACCTGTATACAAAATTACTTCCCATAATCTTTTAGCAAATGAGAGGATGAAAGGTCATTTGTAGTAAAATTCTCCGAGTGTTGTTGCCTCTTTTAAAAAAAATAGCAAACGTAATTACTGTTTAGTCAATACACAGATATGACATTCAATAACTCAATACAAATTTTGCACGTAGCAACAACAAGTGTTACCTTTATAAAATTGTACTTAAATAAATGAATATCCATACATAAATAAAACTTCTTTAAAACATTGTCACAAAATATTTCAAACATCACCAATAATGTCAGGCATAGGGCTGTAATTTGAAATAAATATATTCACAGTTGTGTATACATAAGTATATATATTATGTAATAAATATCATAACTATAATGACATCCCCGGTTAGTCAGAAAAATTTAGTTACTCAGGCAATTCAGCAACTGATGAGTTTGAAATGTTTGTGACCCTATAAATGAATGAAGGGATCCTTTTGTCTTGACCTCTGCTCATTGTGGATGGTTCTGATGGTAATTGTGACGTCATCCTTTCTCCACCTCCGTATCAGAGTTGATCGAATGGTAGACGTTGACGTCTGTAACGCTTCCGGGTAACGATTCGTCTGCTGGTTTCTTTCGTAAGTAACGCATCCCGAAAAGCACCAAAATCTATTTTTGAAAAAAAAGGGGGAAATGAAAGTAATCAGTTATGATGACGGTATTGGTGATGATGATAATTGGTGATGACAGTTCCTTTTTTTTATTTTCACTTTTAAAATGAGGAAATGATCACTATGTGAATTGTGCGGTAAAGTAGTAAGGGCAAAACTTCAAGGGGATTATGTGGTAAAGTATAGTAAGGGCAAAACATAAAGGGCAGGAATGTACAAGTTATGATAAATGGATTCATACTTCTTGCTCTGATGTCAAAGATAAACAATGCAACGATCCTTCGCCATGTTTTCTAGGTTGGGTTTGTTGACAATGTTGAATGGTTCATATGCCTTTTTATTATGAAAAACAATATACTACTTCACTAAAAGAAGGCTATAGTGTATAAGTTGATTTAGAACGCCTCGGAAATGATGGCCTTAATTGCACCCAATTAAATGTTGTACGTTTATTAAAACACTTTAGTGAGGAAAGAAACCTATTATCCAGAAATAAAATTCATAAAATAGCTTCACATGATGAGACTAGACTTGATGATAGTGTTCAAGAGATAGAAATAAAAAGTTATAATTATTGTGTGATTACTGATTATAAAAGATAGTAATAGACACGGTGATCCATATATCCGTGAGCCTGTGAATTTTACTCATATCTGTTTGGAAATTATGCCATCTCTCCTCTTTCCCCTTGGACCCTTACAAACTCTCCCTATATTTCTCTCTGTTATCAGTCCTTCGAGCTTGAGCTCTCTTTTCCTTTCTCTTTCTGCTCGTATTTCGATTGTGATGCTGCTCCTATTCTACTTTCAAATTCACATTTATATTCATACTTGAATTTATTAGATGTGATTCAGAATTGTATTTGAAATTCTTGCTATGTATAAGTCATATAACTGTCTTGTCCAGGCGCGGATCCAGGATTTCTTAGGGGGGGGGGCCAAATTTGAAATTATGCGAGCCAAATATTGGTACGTAATGGTGACCAACAGTGACGTAATGCGGGGGGGGGGGGTCAGTGAAGGGGGGGGGGGGGCGATTTCACCCTCCCATGCTTTGACGTTTCATTATATTATTAGAGAAAGAAGACGATTCGTTGTACCGTTCTCGAAAATAATTCTCGTCTGAATTTAGTTTTTCCCCATCCGCGCGAAGCGCGGAAAATTTTACGATTTATTAAATTATTAGAGAAAGAAGACGATTCGTTGTAAAGTGCTCTACTCTTAATCCTCGTCTGAATTCAGCTTCCCCCCTCCCGCGCAAAGCGCGGAAGCTTTTACGATTCATTAGAAGACAATTAGTTGTACAGTTCTCGACTCTTAATCCCTGTCTAAATTCAGTTCCTCCCTTCCCCCTCCTGCGCGAAGCGCGGAAGCTTTGACCTTTTATTAAACTATTAAAGAAAGAAGACGATTCGTTGTACCGTTCTCGACTCTTAATCCTCGTCTGAATTCAGTTCCCCCCCCCCTCCCGCGCGAAGCGCGGAAGCTTTTACGTTTCATTAAATCATTAGATGAAGAAAACGATTCGTTGTACAGTTTTCGACTCTTAATCCTTGTCTAAAATCAGTCACCCCCTCTCCCGCTCCTGCGCGAAGCGCGGAAGCTTCTACGTTTCATTAAATCATTAGAGAAAGAAGACGATTCGTTATACAGTTCTCGACTCTTAATCCTCGTCTGAATTCAGGTTCCCCCCTCCCGCGCGAAGCGCGGAAGCTTTTAATCTTCATTTAATCATTCGAAAAGAAGAAGATTCGCTGCACCGTTCTCGAAAATAATCCTTGTCTAAAATCAGTCCCCCCCCCTTCCCCCTCCTGCGCGAAGCGCGGAAGCTTTGACCTTTTATTAAACAATTAAAGAAAGAAGACGATTCGTTGTACCGTTCTCGACTCTTAATCCTTGTCTTAATTCAGTCCCCCCCCCTCCCCCCACGGCGCGAATTGCGGAAGCTTTGACGTTTTATTAAACTATTAAAGAAAGAAGACGATTCGTCGTACCGTTCTCGACTCTTAATCCTCGTCTGAATTCAGTTCCCCCTCCCCCTCCCGCGCGAAGCGCGGAAGCTTTTACGTTTCATTATATCATTAGAGAAAGAAAACGATTCGTTGACAGTTCTCGACTCTTAATCCTTGTCTAAATTCAGTCTCCCCCCTCCCCTCCTGCGCGAAGCCCGGAAGCTTTGACGTTTTATTAAACTATTAAAGAAAGAAGACGATTCGTTGTACCGTTCTCGAAAACAATCCTTGTCTAAAATCAGCCCCCCCCCCTCCCCCCTCCCCCTCCTGCGCGAAGCGCGGAAAATTTTACGATTTATTAAACTATTAAAGAAAGAAGACGATTCGTTGTACCGTTCTCGACTCTTAATCCTCGTCTGAATTCAGTTCCCCCTCCCCCTCCCGCGCGAAGCGCGGAAGCTTTTACGTTTCATTGAATTATTAGAGAAAGAAGACGATTCGTTGTAAAGTTCTCTACTCTTAATCCTCGTCTGAATTGATGTTCCCCCCCCTCCCGCTCGAAGCGCGGAAGCTTTTACGATTTATTCAATAATTAGATAAAGAAGACAATTCGTGTACAGTTCTCGACTCTTAATCCTTGTCTAAATGCATTCCCCCCCCCCCCCCCATTCAGGCGCGAAGCGCGGAAGCTTTGACGTTTAATTATACTATTAGAGAAAGAAGACGATTTGTTGTAAAGTTCTCGACTCTTAATCCTTGTCTAAAATCAGTCACCCCCTTCTCCCTCTCCTGCGCGAAGCGCGGAAGCTTCTACGTTTCATTAAATCATTAGAGAAAGAAGACGATTCGTTGTGCAGTTCTCGACTCTTAATCCTCGTCTGAATTCAGGTTCCCCCCTCCCGCGCGAAGCGCGGATGCTTTTACGATTCATTAAATTATTAGATAAAGAAGACAATTTGTTGTACAGTTCTCGACTCTTAATCCTTGTCTAAATTCAGTCCCCCCCCCTCCCCCTCCTCCCCCTCCTGCGCGAAGCTCGGAAAATTTTACGATTTATTAAATTATTAGAGAAAGAAGACGATTCGTTGTAGAGTTCTCGACTCTGAATCCTCGTCTGAATTCAGTCCCCCTCCCCTCATGCGCGAGGCTTTGACGTTTTGTTATTAGAAAAAGAAAACGATGCGTTGTACAGTTCTCTATACTCTTAATCCTTGTCTTTTTTGCTTGGGTGTAAATTTAGGAATTTGTCATTTTCCAGCATTATTTGTTATCAACCGTTGTGGAATTAGAAATAAACCACGTTTGAATTGAATTTCCCCCAAGCCCCCCCCCCCCCTCTATCAGTACGCCAGTATCTCCTCTTTTCCTTTTTTCTTTGTCTTTCCTTCCTCCTCTCTTATTTTTTTGATTGGGGGGGGGGGGTTAACAGCCTGGGAGGCAAGGCCCTTTCGCCCCCCCCCCCCCCCCCGATCTCCTTCTTACCCCTTTTCTTTTCTTCTTCCTCTTCTTTCTTTCCCTGTTTCTCCTTTTTCCCTTTCCCTTCTTTTCCTTTCTTCTCTTTTTTTTTTTTTTTTTTTTTTTGCGGGGGGGGGGGCCAAGGCCCGCTCGCCCCCCCCCCCTGGATCCGCGCCTGGTCTTGTCATGTTTTGTGTTGAAAGCCGGAGGACCGTACCTGCTCATAGACTTTTTCTTATAGAGTCTTGACGCCCTTCTGGCTTTCATCACACGACATCATGTTTTTGTCTTATGTTTTATCTATTACATGTTACACCAATGGAAAACAAATTTCTGTATTACATTATGGACAATAAAATCTTGAATCTTGAATAATACTGAAGATTGATTTTAAAATAAATAATTCACTGATTTGTATCCATTGCTTTGATCCTCCGCAATCAAAACGCAGTTGAATATGTTACCGAAATTACAAAATCGTGCTGGAAGAATAATGTCTTGTAGTATTTTCCCAAAACCCAGTTAATTATAGAGTTCCCTCATATTTATACCCTGACAAGATGCCCAGTTTGAGATGCACTTAAAAGCCAAGTTTAAATCTCTATAATCCTTTCCCATAGAAAGACCAAGTGCATTCACAATCCACTTCCCAGTTGTTTGTTGTTAGATTGTGTTTAAAGGCAATTCAGTCAAAACTTACTATTTATGCCAGGAAAGACCACCTCTATTATGTTTAATCCCCGTACTCAAAAAATCTACCAAGTAGTCCATCGTTCTGGCGGGCCCATTTATGTCTTTGTTTTGGTGGCCCTCTCTTATGTCTTTGTCCCTTTGACACAATGTAACCTACCATCATATTAGTTGTGTCCTTCTGTATAATTATTACCTGTTCTGGCTTTCTGGAGGAAGAGTTGAGTTTTGATCACCAGACTCTCTTTCTATACTAGCTGGATCTCTCTTCATCTTCTGCTTTACATTAAGTGGAAGTTCATAATGATGTGACTGATTTGATTCTCCAGAGTTAGGAGATAATAAATACTCTCGTAATGACTCCGGAATTACAAGTCTCTCCTTGTTGCTTCATTTTATGTACCTCTCCTACTATCAATAACAAATACACCGATCCCAATACAACAATAATTTTGAAAATAAGTGTATATTAACATAGATCTGTGCACATAATTCATGATATTCCAGACTGGGAGACTCAACCTCAGTGGCCCGAATTCACAAAGGAGGTTTGTCGACAAACCTAGGTTTATGTACGTCATATGACGCGTTTTTATGATTATTACCATAAACTTTATATTTTTGTTGCATTAATTTTTAAACAGTATGCATGTTCTATGACACAGAAGGAAACATGTACATTTCAATGTCCTTGGGCATATTGATTCCGTTTGGAAATGTGTCTAATATTTATTGCGCACACAATGTAAAACGTACACGTGCAGTCCTCGTATTTACTTGTAAATGGCGTCAGGATTACTTAAAAGATAAAAGGCATACTCGAGTTGAAAGGAATCATTGACACATGCACAAAGTTTCTAAACATTTTATCGATCCTCCTTGAAATCTCAGATTGTGAAGGGTCCTAAAGAATCCCTAATGTGCCATTTTTATCATTCTGAGAATAAAAGTGGACTTAAAAGGGCTAAAACTCTTTTTAAACAATTGTGAACAGGCTCTCTTCACTTAATGTTCTTGAATAAAGATCTTCACTCATGACAGGCTGTCCTTATCGGAAACAAAGTAAGATCAATGAGGTAGTTAAAGGGGCAGGGGAACTAAGCCCTCATTAATCCCCCTCCCCTAAAAAAGAAAAAAAAGGAGAAAAAAAAAAAAAAAAAGGGGGAGATTCAAAGAGAAAAATGAACTTAAAAATAAGACACTATTGACCTCCTTTATACACCACCCCACACTTATTAATGAATGAACTTCTAATTTACATATCATCCACCAAAAATACCAACCCACCAAGGTGCCGGTGCCTCTTATAAGTCTGCATGGACCCACACTATGCCACTGAGTAAGTCACCATAATAATCCTTAGAATCTTGAAAACAACTGCTTGGACACATTCTATAGTATGCCTATGTCAATCATGGAATAGGATTGGGATATAATTATGTAACTATTCACTCCTCCTTTGTACTGGTCCCCTCTCCCGTCCGGCCTGCCTCTCTTTATTCATCTCCACTTGGGCATAAAGGGATACCCAACTAGACTATGATATTAGTCACGCACTGTTATGTGTCGTTCCAGGGGGATGACCTCCCTGGTTGTTCCGAATACTCAAAGTGCTGCCTGATGGTCCTTGATGCCGACCATTCTTATCTCTGGTGGAACAATTAATTTTTTTTTTCTATGAATAGCAGACGGCAAGATGCCTGCACTCCCCCGCAGTCCATTTATATCTGAAATCATACTTTAACCTTGGACCTACTATAGGTCCATGCTTTTAATAAACCCGAGAGCAAAAACTGTAGAGGTGTCGATCGTATAGTCGTCACACTGATTGTAAAGGTCCTTGGTTCGAGCCCCAGTACGGCACTAATGTCCTTTTGCCAGACATTAATCTCCACATCCCACTCTTCCCCATGGTGTAATAAAGAAGTTCTATGAATATTGTGAGCACCTAAATCGGTAGCTTGTCGTAAGCCGGTGTGAGATTAGAGGGCCTTTGGTATCTCTTGTGGTGGATGATAATTATGAGCACTATATACACTCTAAATTACAGGGATTTAAAATTTAAATCTTAAGCCGGATTTGAATGAAATTAAATCCATAAAGATTGATTTTTAATCTTAAAAGATTGCTAAACTGGTTCTTAATCCGAGTTTCAAATATATTTTTTTCAATCCCAAAAGATTAAAAAAAGTTGACCAATCCTGGCGATAAGATTTTGTCACATGACATGTGACATCATGCGAGCGGGAATACTTTGGGTTAATTTTAATCTAGAAAGATTTATAATATAAATCTTTTGAACTTATTTTTTAATCCTTTACAGATTAAAACTTTTTAATCCTAGCGAAGATTAATTTTAAATCCACATCGATTGGTCCCTACCTACAGTACATGAAAGATTTAAAAATAAATCCTATAGATTTAAATTTAAATCCCTGTAATTTAGAGTGTACAGAAGCCAATATAATGCAATATATGCGGATTCTTATGTGATTGTGTTGGCTCTCACCCCACTGAGAGGGCCTGGGGGCCGTTACTTGAAACCGTCATAAAGTTCTTACTTCTTGGACTTCCCATTGAAATGTGTGTTATAGAATATTTTATTAACACGCGTTTCTATGGGATGTCCAGAAGGGTGCGTTTATCAAATTTTGCTACTCAAAAACAGCATTTCTATACATATAATTATTAATTATATTGAATCACAATATACGAATGTGATTTGTTGATCTTCTTGTAGTGTTGTAAGCGTAGCTATAGCATGTGCACGCGATGACAATACACTATAGTTGAAGCACGGTTTTGAACATGACTGTATTCCTTAATTGTTGTAAATGATTATAATTGATTTGTAATGTTTTGTTCGAAACAGAAATAACATTTAATTAAATTGAATTGAATCGCATGATACGCAAACAAAGTAACGGAGTACATAATTAGTAGGCATGCGTGTACAACATGACACAGCTTTTTCTCCGAACCGGAAATTAGCCTGGGAGGTCCGAAACATATTGAACAGCTTTGCGTTTAATCATCTCTCAGAAACGTCATTCTAGCTCATAGTGGGTATCAAAACGCACTTTTTCGGCGTTTCAATATACACATAATTATATAAATACGTATGAAAACGTGTTTGCGTTTATCAACATGCAAATTTGCCTGAATCACGTTTGAAAACGCTGATTTATTATGCTAGAAAGGAGTTGATAAACGCACCCTTAGACTTATGACCGTTTCGAGTAACGGCCCCCTTGAGAAGACTATTGAGATTTCCTAAATCATGATCCTGGGAGAAATGTATTCATGATCAAGGATCTGCCCCCTTTTCATCGGTGTCAATCTTAACTACCAAAATATTTTACCACGTATTGTATTCTTGATAATGCTTACGAACTATTAAGTGTAGCATAAGCCTTTCAACGTTGTCAATCCTAACTCCCAACATATTTTACCACGTATTGTATTTTTGATATGCTTACGAACTATTAAGTATAGCATAAGCCTGATAAGAAGTTAAGAGGATAGAAATACGCCCAGTTTCATCTCCCCCGCAATGGATAATAATGTCATTCATGGCTGGTTGGGGTGAACTGAGAGAAAGTGTGCACAAGAGGCCAGTTTGGAAATACAATCTAAGCACATGCAGACCAAATAGACCGGTTTACCAACATATTCAAATGTTATGAATATTTTCATACAAAGGTTGTTCTGGGTGACAAAGGATGATCTACATCAAGCCTATATACCACAAGATGATTAATTTTACTCGATTTAAAAAAGACTGGGGAGTTAACCTTCACAAGTAAAGGCGTGACTCCACAACTTCAAGAGCTGTGATTTTAGTGTACTATTGACAAATTTCATACAAAAGTCATGAGCAAATCCGCAGTTGTCCATTTCAGATTGATTCATGGTTACTTTTATTTGGATTTATAAAAGTTCTCATCATCATGGTCTTAGATTCTTCTTTTTTTGTACGGTACATAAACCCCCCCCCCCCACAACAAAAATCATTAAATTGATGCGTCTAAAAGTTAATTCCTGTCTTGCAACTTTTTTTCCTGTTCCTTTTTTAATCTACCTGGATTAAAATACCGCGTCGGGCCCTGTGTTACCTCCTTTATTGTAATGTGTCGTCTGTATAAAAATGGCGCCTTGCAGATCGAGGTTGGTGGGGGGGGGGGGGGCACTGAACACTAATCCAATTCAATGAGCCGGAAAGACAGTTAGCTTTACATCTTATAGAAAAAATCAAAACCCAATCGTCTTTTTATTTGTTTAATCTTAAGAGGCTTATTAAAACAGAATAGACGCACACTCTAGCTGACTGACTCGCGATTTTCACAGTCCATCACCTTTAAAACGTAGAAAAATGATCGAGTTCAAAACCCAACATAAAGGTAATACCAATGTCATATCAACCTTTAGGAAACTGTGTGCCCAACTTGGAAGATTTTTGCTCAATTCGGAGTGAAAGGCGATGGCAAAACATCCCTTAGGTTGAATACGAAATTGCCTAAAAGTTGATCGAATACACAATGGCCTCAGCTGGATAGGTTTAAACCCATATTTTTATATTTTCTTTACGCTAATTAGCACACATTAAATTCATGCCGAGTACTAGAGCATTGTGACCAAAATGTGAAAGAAACTATAACTTGAAATTATTAGGAATAATAATATTATCGAAAATAATATCGCTAGTGATATTCGTTTGTCTCGCAATGTGGTCAATAAGGAATCTAAAAGATCACGACGTAATAATAATATTGATAAAGAAAAAAATGACGTTTGAACTCTTCCAAGTGGAAATGATGAGATCATCAAAATCAAAATTTCATCCACATTATTTTGTAGATTATTTCTCGCCAAAATGAGTTTTGATTCTTTGTTTAATTTGACATTGAAAAAAATGACGGTCTACCACATAGTGAACGGAAATATAATAAAATTAGAAGGCTCACAAATAAGTTATCACTTTAACTACAACTCGTCATTCTCTGTAAATGTGCTCGGAGTTATTTTAAAAACAAAATATCTACTTACCCCAATAATCAATGCTGCCACAAAAAGCACCGGCCATATGGTTTTATGGAGTGAATTGTTGGTGTGCTGGACGCGAGCGATATTCTCTGATTCTGAAAAAAGTGAAAGAAAACTTATTGCGTTCATTGTCTCAACGATGATCTGTACAAGTATCAAATCATAAACCGTTTTAATAATGATACACCAAGGGCCCATATTCACACAACCTTATAAGCCTATTTTGCAACTGAATTGCTCTCTAGTTGTGATCTAAGAATGAGCAGGTAATCATAAGACCTCATTAAGTTTAGTTTGCAACTATATAGGCCCTGTTCATGAATCCTAGTTGGTAGCTAAATGGTCCCTATAGTTGTCAACTAAATCTACCTTAGTTGCCAACTATATCGGAATGGTATTCATAAAACCTGACTTAGGTCAGTTGGCAACTAAATCTCTCCCCAAATTCAGAGTCGATGAAGGGTAACTCTAAATTACTAGTTGACAAGAGTGGTCAAAATCTCATAGAATTTGAAGAATTTTGTCACGAAAAGGAAAGAGAGGGGGTATATTATTTCAGGATAGGAGGAATCCCACAGACATACTAATGATGCAGACTAGTTAAGTGCTACGGATTTCCCGATGAAAGTTATCTGACTTATTTATCACTCTTGTTTGTACAAATTATAATCCATTTTATAATAAGTGTCGTCTCAACCCAAAAGAAAAATAAAAGACCTTTTTGTGGCCATTCTGAAAATCATTTCCTTTCCAACTTTGTTCATCCCCTCCCCCCATTAGAGTCTGTATCAAACAACATTCTGCACAGTGCATTCATGTACTTGCACATTTTCCAACGAAACATACATTTACAACGA
Organism: Strongylocentrotus droebachiensis; assembly: GCA_035222895.1. Taxonomy (NCBI): domain Eukaryota; kingdom Metazoa; phylum Echinodermata; class Echinoidea; order Camarodonta; family Strongylocentrotidae; genus Strongylocentrotus; species Strongylocentrotus droebachiensis. The sequence goes on from JAVYIG010000788.1 coordinate 390,228, forward strand.
GAGCCCCTGTACAGTGTGAGTCAAAAAAAACTTTACACCTAGAAAAATGCTAATAATTTTAAGAATCATTTATGAAAAGTAAATTATTATACACCATATGAAAGAGTGTTTCATCCCAAATCGTTTGGTACCATTTTGGATGGTATGTGTTCACGCTTGGATAAATAGGAGGCATTGTTTGCGAGAGTGCAAAAATCGACTTGCGCCAAATAATGCTTATGTGATGTTTGAATAAAACAATTAGGATTTCGGTATTAATTCGGTCTTTGCAGATCCAAATAACATCCCTACCAAAATTAATCATGTCACACATATCAAAACACACACTGAGTCACACTCAATAAGTCACACAAACACACGCACACACTCGCACATACACACACACACACACACACACACTCGCATAGCAAATTTAGATGTGACAGTTTGGATCGGCCTTCTTGGAAATGGAAGTCTTCTTGGACCCTTCTTCTTTGAACAGACAGTGAATGGGGAGCGCTATCTAAGAATGATAGATGATCAGGTTGTCCCGGCTCTGGATCAGATGGCACGATTTAGGCGTCAGAGAAACGGTCCTTTCAGGCACCTTTGGTGGGCACAAGATGGTGCCCCTGCTCACAGGACAAGGATTGTGATGACCAGGTTGAGAGAACTCTTCGGGAACAGGATCATCGCTCTGAACGAACCAGTGGAGTGGCCACGTCGATCCCCGGACCTAAAAATGCTTGATTTTTTCGTCTGGGGTTACCTCAAGTCTCGGGTGTACCAGTGCCCACCTGCGAACCTCAACAACCTACGAGAGAGGATCAGGATTGAGAGCGAAGCACTTGGGAGAGACAGGCGCATGCTTCGTCGAGTGTTTCAGGAGATGCTCCATCGCGCTAGAAAGTGCATCGAAAGGGACGGAGGTCATATCGAGGAGTAGATGAACGGACAGTTACTTGCTGGTCACAAATGAAGCTTCAAAGGATCCATGATGATAAGCATTTGAATTAACATTATCATCATAATTATGATGATCGTTAACAATTTGAAGATCAAGTAAATAATAAAGTATTTTACTCCAAATGAACACCATTATCATATGTTTGTGTGTGTGCGCGTGTGTGTGGGTGGGTGTATTAGTGTGTGTGTTTCATATGTGCATGTGCGTGTGTGTGTGTGTGTGTGACTTTGCTACTGAAAAAAGCATCTGCAATGCATCTCATTTCATACATTCAATTCATTCTCTCACTTTAATACTTTGGCGCAATTCGATTTTTGCACTCTCGCAAACAATACCTCCTGTTCATCCAAGCGTGAACACATACCACCCAAAAACGGTACCAAATGATTTAGGATAAAACACTCTTTCATATGATGTATAATACTTCACTGTTCAGAAATTATTTTTTAAATTATTAGTAATTTCCTAGGTGTAAAGTTTTTTTTGACTCACACTGTAGTGTTATAAACACTTTAACAAGGCTATATATACCGTGTGAGTCAAAAAAAAGTTTACACCTAGAAAATTGCCAATTATTTAAAAAATTCATCTGTGAACTGTAAATTATTATATATCTTATGAAAGAGTGTTTTATCCCAAATCGTTTGGTATCATTTTTGTGTGGTATGTGTTCGCGCTTAGATGAACAGGTGGCATTGAACAGGTGGCAAAATCGACTTGCGCCAAAGTGATGCCTACAGTATGTATTATGTTAGGATTAGCGGAGTCAGAGAATGGATTAAATTAATGTATCAAATGAAATGCATTGCATATGTTTTTTTGCAAAGGGCCAAGTCACACACACCCACACACGCGCACAGATGTTCGTTGATATATGATATTCGATATTAATTTGATATGTGTGGCATGATTAATTTTGTTACGGGCGTTTTTTGGATCTGCAAAGACCGAATTAATACCCAAATCCCAATTGTTTTATTCAAACAGCACATAGGCAACTTTGGCGCAAGCCGATTTTTGCACTCTCGCAAACAATGTCTCCTGTTCATCCAAGCGTGAACACATACCACACAAAAATGGTACCAAATGATTTGGGATAAAACACTCTTTCATAAGACATATAACGGTTTAATTTTCATCGATGATTTTTTTAATAATTCGCAATTTTCTAGGTGTAAACTTTTTTTTGACTCACACTGTAGAGCTCTTCGAATAAAGAACGAAAACAATAGATAGGACAGAAAGGGAAAACAGAAAAAAGAAAGAGCTTAAAAAGGAACCCAAGAGCGCATAATTCTATTCTCTATTTGACAATTAAATAGATTGACATAAATGGACTGACAGCGCTGCACAAGGACTTATGTAAATTAGTAAACTTCCAGACGATGTTGTACTTAAATCTAATTTCACCACCCATGTCTACTCCACCAGCAGGCACACCAATGGCTATAGTTCTCAACTAATTATTGAGGTAGTAACCTTCGTATATGTGGTATCTATGGTAACTAGCTAGATACCACCTAAGCCCTGGAAGACAACTAGCTTAGTAAAAAAAAATCATTATAGGTGTCGATTGATAAGAAAAAGTGTGTCATTATTATTGTGACAAAGGCACACTGTTAACATTTTCACATTCTATTATTAGAAGGTTATTATTTATAAGGAAAAGTTGACTTGTACAACATACTGCGCAACGCCATTGTCATTTTGCTATTGCTCTCTCTCTCTCTCTGATTTATGTAATACAAAAATACAAAAATATAGTAGCCGCAGTTGACTTTTGTTCTGTAGGGAAAATGGTAACAATGCTTCTCCTGTTGATTTGTCAATGCATCTTATTTGTGTGAATTGACGTTATTTCTAATCAATCATAAACAAAATTAAAGTTCATAGGAAAAGGGATATTACTCTTTCTTTCTTTTTAAAGCAATAATCATTCTTCCTCTATTTTTTCTTTACATTTCCGGTGTGATATAATTATGCCCACGTACACCAACCCTCAACTCTCTCTCTCTCTCTCTCTTACGAACAAACCCACACACATATACACAAAGTCATGTACAATAATCCATGTTTACGAATCTGTCGGAGCGGGTTGGACGTACGGGGTGTGTGAGTTTTATGTGCGTTGGTTATGTGTGCGTGTTTGTGCGTGTGCGCGCGTGTGTTCATACGCTTTATACTTACTCGATAAAGATGAATTATTTTCTGGTGAGGCTGTAACTTTGTTGTATGCCACACGCACTGAGCTAACACGGTTGTCAGTGAATAATGTTGTAGTAGAAACTGCTGTTGTAGTGGTTGCTGCATCAGTTGACGTAATTTCTAATGTGGTTCGAACTAAAAAGAATTGAAAGAGAGCGGCATAGAAATATTATGGTAAGAAACTAAAACGAGACTTCAGGGATAGGTTCACACAAATATTTCAATAGTTACTCTCTGGCAAATTTCACTATTTCGCCTGCCGATATATCGTTCTAAGGATTTTTTTTTGCACCTGCTATAACAAAAACCCAGTAGTGCATTTTAAATATTCATATCGATTTTAGACCAAATGAGAATGCACTTAGCTCCTCAAGTTTCCAGTAGGCATGCATGAAGGAGTTGCGAGGCTCTGATTTTTATTCCTTTTTCAAGTGAAATACCTGTTTTAAGTTTCGAGATAATGATGTTTCTTTGAACAGGTAGATATTATGTCTAGTATGCAACGAATTTGTTAGACATCTCCTTGCAATTATAAAAACCTCATGTTTCGTTACTTAAGTGTCTATTGTTTCTCAAGTTTGATAATTGATGTTAGTTTTCATTTGCTATTCTTTTTAACGTTCTTTTTCTCATTTTCCCCACTTCCTTAATATTCGACGTTTCTCTGCTATTTACTTCTCACATACGGTTTCATCTTACTCATAGCCTATTCAATTGAAATTGATTATAAAGTAGTCCGCATGGCTCTCAATTACCCCTTTTATTCTTTTCTTTTTTTTTAAATCAGAAAAACGACTTAATAAATCACGTCTCTTAATCTCACTCTCTCCTGTCTAAAGGCCTCCCACGCATAGGAATCGTTTTAAAACCCCGGAGTCGAAGTTTGGTCCCTGTCCTTCGTTCCAGACCGCAAGTCTACCTTTTATTCCCCAGTGAACTTAATGAAGCATTCCTAGAAAACAGCTATCTATTCATCAATACAAGAGATTAAAACCATCAACATGGAACTTATCCACCCCAGTCAGGTTTGATAAAAGTTTTAGAGACAATTTACCCCGTTATATTTTTACCCATGCACTAGTTGGATATTCAAATATATTAATTCACTATTTCTCATTTATATTATTGTCTGTCTTTCTCCTTCTCGATATTTCTGCTTACTTGTACAATAATTGTGCATTCTTTTAGTTCTTACTTCTTTTTCAAGATGAAAGAAAATACTTGAAACTTAAAAAGTAAATTGTCAAGTACCTGTAGTTGTAAGTGATATGACGTTCAGCATTTTTGTGGGATGCTTGTAGCACGACCCTGTTGTCTTGTCTGTTAAGCAACAGCCATACAATCCGGAGTCTTCCGATTCGACACGAAGTATTGTCATTGTGCAAGTGACCTTGTTATCGGCAAACGTCGGACCAGATCGGAGATATTTCAGGTTTTCTTTAATAATCGTCTCATTCTTGGTGAAGCTGATCGTAGCACATGAAAAGTGGGGGCTGGTTCCGCCAGAAATGAACACCCGGCAGTCTAGCGTGATGTTCGAGTGCTCGGCAGTCGCCCATCCTTCTTGACTTTCGATAAAAGTGGCTGAGGAAAATGAGGGAAAATCATCGATCTCAAATCACTTTGAAACATCATTTTAAGGCAGTTTAATCGAAATAATGACGTTGATTTAAAGTAATGCAGTGTTATGGTGGCATTAATAATAATAATGTAGAATAGTATAACCTAACTTATTAAACTAGGGTTATTTGTACCAATTGTACGTTCAATTAAATCGTGAAGAAATGAAAAATCTTGAAGGAAACTAGTTGGCAAGACTATAATAACCCTTATTCATGACGTCGTGTGAACGCTATCAACGCCAAAGGTGGCAAATCCTGAAATGTATTTTTTATAACGATTGCATTCTTTCCCATATGTCTTCTGATTAAACCCGACATGGTGACTCGACTTAAAAACAAAGGAGAAACTTAGACTAGGAACCCCCCCCCCCCCCCCACTCCGGGAACGGAGGGACCGCATGCGTGTTCCCCAAATCTCCGGCTCGGCGTAACAAAAGAAAAAGGTCTACCCGTATTGACTTTACACACCGGACTTATGCTGAAAGGGGGGGGGTTGCTGGGAACACGCATTATGCGTACCCTAGATAACACTAAGTGGGGGGGGGGGCAACACCTCGGTCTATATATATATATAACTTCCTTTGTTAAACTCAACATTTTAAGGCCGAGCTTAAACCCATCGTCTGGTCTAGTTTTAAGTTTTAGTCACATTTAGAAGTTTACAAGGTTTGACGTGGCTTATCCTAGATCGAGGGTCACCTTGATTGATCGTGTATACTCTATGAAAGATAATACAACTGGTTCCTTTATGCATGACAACATGTGGTTTAAATCCGATCGCAATATACTGAATGATTATACTACTGGTATTAACGGATTTCATGCCGGTATCAAAGTTAGAACCATATAAGGCAATACTTATGCTTTACATAACAAAAATTACACCTCTCTTTTTCTTATGACGGTGGGAGAAAATCGTAACAGAACTTGATCTTAGAAGTAATGCACAGAAATGAAAAATATACTTCTTTTTTTAAACCATCATTTTTCTGGTTCATTTCTTCGGATTCTTTGTTACTTGTTTGCGTTTGCATGCCAATATATTTTATATCCCTGTTCTATCTGGACAAAGCAATAGTAAGTTGAGGATTAAGGTTGACCTGGTTGAGTGGAGTCAACTCTAACTTTCTCAAAAAGAAACTCTGAGTCCTACATGGCTTGTGCATGTAAGTCCAAAAATACGAAATCAAATTCTAAACTGTCTGAGAATCACGTTTGATTTTTTTGAAAACCAATTTACCCATATTCAATCAAGTTTTGTAATGATTAATTACATTCGTAAGAACATGATCATACGTTTTTGTACTCAATTTCTGAACTGATTTTCTACAATTTTGCAAAGCTACCAATTTTTTAGTAAATCAGTATCAAATAACAGATTAAACGAATCTATTTTAATCCTATCGAATCGAATGCAGTGAATTTCAGAGCCTATAATGATAATCAATGTGGATAATGTGTCGTTAAAAAGCCAAGTGGGATTCATGGATTAGGAAATCAATTATCATGCTCTGGTTCGTTCTACCACTTTGTGTTACGCAAAAAAAGCGACACAACTAAAATCGTCGCCGGATTTTACATTCATTATCAACCATCCAATATTATTGTGTCAGTATTTTTAATAGTTTTTTTTAAATAACGGCTTAAACGAAGTTTAACGTACCATATATTTTTAATTTCTTAATTTCCAGTCGAGCAGTAATCCATCTTTTTAAGGAATCCAGTTCGGCAGGTTTTTTTATCATCAAGTTGTGTACAAAATAATTCATTTATAGATTTTTAATATGTCTTTTGGTACGTTTTGTTAGACATGAAATGCGTGGCAAGGGTTAAACATGATTTTAATTTGATTTTCATTTGTCAAGAGAAACTCATCAGATGGAACAGCATGCACATAGGCCACATACAATGGTGTGATATGCTCCGCTTCGGGGAACCTGTTCGGAAGATCGTCTAGCCAGAAATAAAGAGAAATAAAGGAAACCACCCCAAAAATAATTTGCTTTGAATAGAAGCAGAAAAACAAGAGAAACAGAGCAAATAAAATTTGAATAAAATCGGATAAAGAAGTTATGAATTTGTTACAAAGTATGAACAACAGTACTTAGAAAATCACTAGACAAATTTCCAATTTGGTTATCAGTTTTCACTTTATTAATCAATTGCTTTATGATCCCATTCATTTCCATTTTTACCCCCCAAAACTTGATTCCCCCATCCCATGCCTTTGCCCAGCTTATATGTTTTGTATTATTGCGTGCATGAAATTTCACAAAATATTTTATGAACTTTCGAAGAATTGATCTTCTGAATATTGTATATTCATAATCGGTGGTTTTTATACAAATAGTTAATCAAATTCACATTTATCATGATTTAAAAAATTAAAATATTACTCTAAATTAGTGCATCCACACAAAAAAACGTATTGCTATCAATATAACTTGGATGCTGGTATGAGGAAATGAGATTTTTAGAGGATTGAGGAAAGTTTTTCACGTCATTAAAAAAATCATAACTTCCTTTCTAATTATCCGATCTTTCTCAAACTTGTTTTGGTTGGTTTTGTCTGATTTTTCTGCTTCTATTGAAAGTAAGTTATTTTTTTGTAGTGGACTTGCCCTTAAAACTCCGCCCCGTTATCATGGCTCTGAAGTGTGTCTTTGCCAAGTTTCGCTATAATGTCAAAATAGAAGATTGTGAAGAGCGGAAGGGGTAACCCTTTAAAATATATGGGAAATCATCAAAGATTGTCTGATAAATGATTATTCAGCGCTGCCTTACTCATCCATTCGAGAGGGGAAATGTACACATTTTATTAAGTCAGACTTTCATAATTATGCCTATGTCATCAAAATTAATATGGTAGTTAAAACTATAAACCACTTAAAAACTAAAAAAATTTCCTCATAAACAATATAATGAAGATGTTACTCCAAGGGTGTCGTTTCATTCACAAATTGTTATACCAAAAGGTGCACAATATTCGTATTACGTAGAAGAGGCTCTACTTCGTGTACACTCGAATACCCTTCCCCGCTGCAGTGGTTGCTACACAATGCTTCCCATGCATGTTGTATCCTAATGAACACATAATTTTATCTCTTCTTCTTTTTTTTTTCTTTCTTTCGTTTTTCTTTTTCTCTAATCCACATTTCCGCAAAGGCTTCCTTGTTTTTTTATATCCTGATCAACCTTCCTCCATTGCCTGTTAATATATTTTCTAATCTGTTACTTTGACAAAATTTTTCTAAATAGCGCATTTTCCATTTCAAAACATCGTATATATGCAATATTTCTCAGTGCACTACTGTTTCTATGGTTCAGCATGTATTGCTTTTAATACTGATTTCCTTCTTTAGTCTTTCCTTTTTATCTTTGATTATGCCTTTCTGTTTATCCCTAATTATTTTATTTCATCCTTTATCTTGTTGATTTCCATGCAGTCATCTTCTCTTTCGGTTTGTGTAAATATAATTCGCCGCACGGGTACATAATTATTTTTCGCCAGAGGGATGTAGCTCACGCCACTCGCCCGATTATTGACTTTCCAGTTTCTTAATGGCAAAGAGAAAAGCTTGTTGTTGCTATTAAAATAATTGAAGTTCATCACCTAAGCAGCACCCTGCAATCAATGTAGAATGCTGAGTTGTATTTCTTTAAAGAATAGTGAAATAACATAAAAACAGGAATCACAAATCACACTGCTAGCCACTTACCTGCCGAATGGACCTGTATAAAATCCTGAGACAGAATAAGGATGACGAAAGTCACGACTGATATTCTTCCTTCAAATGACATCATTTCCAAGTGGAGTGGAAGGAAAAATGAAAAAAAAAATTGTTCGTTGATGGCTGGAAATCCCAACAGGAAATCTTGAGATAAACCCACTTGCAGGGGTTAGTCCGAGTCTACTTGAGGACCATATCACCCGCTATCCAATCCATGATAGACGAATATATCTTCCATTGTGGCCCAAGCGAAAGGCTGATGAAAATAACCCGAAGATTCTCCCGCTCGAATGAGTACAACCAGGGAGGTGAGACAGTAGCCGCGCAGTGCTATATGGTTACTGAGGCTGAACTATTATTTCTCGGAAGAATAATAGGACTACATTGGGAGTCGTCCATAAAAATAAAAAAAATTAGTCCATAGACGCTAATCTGTTAATAGGGATTCAAAGGTACTTTAATGCATGTTTTTTAAGATGGGTCATGAAATTGATCAATAAAAGATTAATGGGTGGCCGACAGTGATATCGGACTCCTGTGAAATGGCTTATGTGCAGGTAAGCAACTCGTTATAATTGATGTTAATATCCCGGGTTTCGATTTCTGGCATGACTGGTGGCGGTGGAGGTGTGAAGGGTGATAGAGAGTGAGAGAGACAGAGAGAGACAGACACAGACACAGACACAGACACAGAGAGAGAGAGAGAGAGAGAGAGAGAGAGAGACAGCGAAATGTTGCAACTAAACGGGCGAGATATTATTTTGTAAAGGACCACCCCCTCCCCCATAACATTTTCGTGCATGTAACTTACGAGTTGCGTCGCCCTTGGTGAAATAACACTTTTGTTTTGTTGTTGTTTGTTCATTCGCTTTTGTTTTCATGTATTTATTTCTAGAAAGCTTCCCACCTGATATCTTTGATCTTAGGATTTTATGATAATCCCCAACTAGTACCGTAGACTCTAAAAACTAAAACGTTAAATGTCAATTTAAAAGGGCCGAGGAGTGACCACTCTTTCAAAATGTCAGATTGTTTCTTTTAACCTGCTAGATTAAACCTTTATAGTGTTGGATCCAGCATGTTCAAAGTGTTAATCTACCATTTTGAAAGAGTGGTCACCCCTCGACCCTTTTAAACGGTGATTTAACATTTCAGTTTTTAGAGTGTATCACAATTTCTCTTCAGTTGATGCACATTTGAAAGGAGTCGATTATCGATATAGACCACTCTTGTACTGCATTGTCTCTCCGTATATATACGAGGTGTTTATCTCTCTTTCTTTCTTTCATCTTACCAAAATGACTAGAGAATGATTAACGTGTTGACTAGTGTTGTATATAGCGTTCACTGCCTTCTTTGGGAGGCAATTCCAGTCCTTTAATGCCTTTTGAAGGAACGATGGCCCCATTCTGTAGTGTATTCTGTTATAATCAGGTGGAATTACCTGTTGTAAACACGTTGATGAGATGATAGTAATACTAGATTCTCATAGGCAGTGCACTAAACAAAAAGTTAATATTAAAGGAGAATGAGATGGATCCCCGCGTAGACCGACAGTCCACCATAACGGCAATATCAGTATTTTCTACCAGAAGAGAAGTTGTCAAAAGACCCGCGAGGATGGTAACATCCTGGGCTCACGATCTTGCGGGCCGTCATCGGTCTCACGAACCTTGTCCGTCTCATGGGCCGAGACAAGAAGGGCTCGCCATGCACCACAAATAAGGTTCCTGGCCCTTGGATACAAACTAAAGTCCGGAATGATTAATTCTGAAATATCCTCGAACATTGGGAATAATAACATGCAAGGGAATATGTTATATGGAAGCTGAAAATGCAGTTTGTTTTTTTTACTTTTTACTTTTTCAGCCTTTATTGATCCACTACAGGATGGAGGCCTCAGCATGCTGTCTCCAAATGACTCTCTTTAGTGCTTGTTGGTGCCAATTAACCTTTCCCCAGTACTGTTGCAGCTCATCTCTCCATCTTTTTCTTTGATGTCCCCTGTTTCGTTTTCCCTCATATGGCGTCCAGTGAGTGATTGCTGAACTCCAGCAATTATCATTTCTACGGCTGATGTGGCCCGCCCAATTCCATTTCCTTCTTTTCACTGTTTCAAGGATGTCCTGTCAATCAATACGAAATGACTTGTCTTTCAACAAAAAAAAACTCATTCGCTGCATATTGTTTGGTTTGTAACCATGAAGTCTACTGCGATTGGGATGAGAGTGCACTTCTGAGATGGATTTTCAGGTGTTTCAACACCAGCTTCCTTTATAATATTATTCATCCATTCCCTTCATCCTAGTTCAAACAAAAATATCCCCCCCCCCCAAAAAAAAAAAAAAAAAAAACACGTCAGGATGTCACGCCCTGTCTCCCAAAAGTCGAAATGTAAAGGGCCACTCCACCTAGTCATTTTACCTTTATGGGAGGTCACTGGCTTCATTAACGTCGTTTAGTCGTATTTCTTACTTCATTGTGTCAGATTTTAGCAAACAATTCCAAAAGGTATTGTCTAGTAAAAAGATTATTTCTATTAACGAACACCAACTCTAGACTTATAGGTCTCCCGAGACAATTTTATCTATCACCCCTGAATGAGAAGAGTGTGTTAATCCTCAATTCTTAAAAAGTGTCCTCCTTTATTGTCACATAATGTGTAGCATGTCCTTTACAGTCATGAGCAGTGGTAAATTTAACAAATAAATCTGGCTCCAGTTAACAACCGTTTAGCCATATCTTACTTTATTGTGTCAGATTTTAGCAAACAACTCCAAAAGGTATTGTCTAGTAGAAACATTATTTCTCTTATCGAACACCAACTCTTACTCTCCCGAGACAATCCAGCCGTCACCCCTGAATGGAATTCTAAACGGAAGAGTGTGTTAATCCTCAATTCTTAAAAAGTGTCCTCCTTCATTATCACAAAAGTCATGATGTGTAACATGTCTTTTATACAGTCATGAGCAGTGGCGCATTTAACAAATATATCTGTCTCCAGTTAACAATCGTTTAGCCATATCTTACTTTATTGTGTCAGATTTTAGTAGACAACTCCAAATGGTATATGTCTAGTAGAAAGATTATTTCTTTCAACGAACACCAACTCTTACTCTCCCTAGACAATCCAGCCGTCACCCCTGAACACTGATGTACTGGTGGGGGTGGGGCCTGGGGGAGCTAGCCCCCCCCCCAATAAAATTAAACCATGACTTATTTTCAATTCCATACAAGTGATTTATAAATGTTCGTGATATCACATGATTTTCAAAAACATTTCTGTTGCAAAGTGACACATTGCCCAATAAGCCAGGAAGAGCATATGTTTTTTTATAGTCCCTAATGGGCTTTAGTGACCCCTAACAGTAACAATAGTAGAAAATTCCTTTCCAGAAGCTACTGCGACAAGCACTGCCGGGAGATAACCAGCTACCCACCACTCTGGCTGCGCATCCACAGATTTGCGAACGAACGTTCCATACATACACTGTCGCTCATAATATAGTCGGAATATTTTTTTTTACCCCAATTTATGGAATTATTTTGACAATGATTTATTCCTATTAGATCTAGATAATAGCATACATTCTCAGATTTTATTGAATAATAATTTGCCAGTGTTTTTTTTGCGTAACTGCTAAAGCATGTGTATGCTACTATGCTTATCAACTAGGGGACCTACGCCCTTAAGTCATAAATAACAGTAATGAGGATTAATGCCCCACAAAAGGGCACTAATATAGCACATCGACACGGTTTTGATCGTGGCGCCTCACAGTTACGAGGCCATTGCTTTGACACTGAACCATGACTGTACGCAGCGGAGGCTAGGGTAGGGGGCAGTTCCCACAAATAAAAAAACAACAAAGAAAATGCAATAAATTATCAATAATTCATTGAATTCCCCCCCGGTCCCCAACAGAAAAAAATCTTCTGTGTGCCTATGCTTTGAGCCATAATGCATGGCCGTACAGAGGATTTTTTATGTTCCTGGCCCCGGGTTTATAAGGTTTAATTTGTAGACATTGGGACCAGGCACATAGCCAGAGTTTGATGTTGGGGGGGGGGGGGGCACATACATGTAATCGATCGAGGTAAAAAAAAGGGGTCTAAAAAAGCTCACCCGATCTTGGAAATGTTTTGGGGGCTTTAGTGACCCCTAACAGTAACACTAGTAGAAAATTCCTTTCCAGAAGCTACTGCGACAAGCACTGCCGGGAGATAACCAGCTACCCACCACTCTGGCTGCGCATCCACAGATTTGCGAACGAACGTTCCATACATACACTGTCGCTCATAATATAGTCGGAATATTTTTTTTTACCCCAATTTATGGAATTATTTTGACAATGATTTATTCCTATTAGATCTAGATAATAGCATACATTCTCAGATTTTATTGAATAATAATTTGCCAGTGTTTTGTTTGCGTAACTGCTAAAGCATGTGTATGCTACTATGCTTATCAACTAGGGGACCTACGCCCTTAAGTCATAAATAACAGTAATGAGGATTAATGCCCCACAAAAGGGCACTAATATAGCACATCGACACGGTTTTGATCGTGGCGCCTCACAGTTACGAGGCCATTGCTTTGACACTGAACCATGACTGTACGCAGCGGAGGCTAGGGTAGGGGGCAGTTCCCACAAATAAAAAACAACAAAGAAAATGCAATAAATTATCAATAATTCATTGAATTCCCCCCCGGTCCCCAACAGAAAAAAATCTTCTGTGTGCCTATGCCTTGAGCCATAATGCATGGCCGTACAGAGGATTTTTTATGTTCCTGGCCCCGGGTTTATAAGGTTTAATTTGTAGACATTGGGACCAGGCACATAGCCAGAGTTTGATGTTGGGGGGGGGGGGGGGGGGGGCACATACATGTAATCGATCGAGGTCAAAAAAGGGGTCTAAAAAAGTTCACCCGATCTTGGAAATGTTTTGGGGGCACGTGCCCCCCCCCCCCCCCGGGGGGGCTACGTGCCTGATTTGGACATTGGCATTAATATATTTTTCGGTAATTGTGGTTAGGTTTGTCGGTAATCGGTGGCCTCTACACCCCCCCCCCCCCCTCTACCTCCCATCACCTCCCCCACTGAAAAAGGTCTAGCGACGCCCCTGATAACAACACAGTTTATACTCTCGAGATAATTCTTGCAGGTACTACTGGTAAAGTACCGGATCACCCTCTTTGCGCATTGTGCAGCAACGAAGCATACATGACAACGTCTCACGTGACAAATCACTTTTCTGTCACTTCTAACCAATCAGAAGGCCTCGTTTTTTTTCCAGGAAGTGCCCATGGACATTAATGCGCCAAATGTGGTTCTCAAATTGCAAAAGATCCCTACTCTTTGAGGGGGTAGGAGAAAGAAGCCTTACGTCATATTACTCCAGGTAGTGCCTCAAAATGCGTCTAATGTGGTGCTATAATTGCAAATACTCTGGGAGGGGGTAAAGAGTCCCTCCAAGACCCACCCAATTTGGTCGCTCCGCTCTGTCGCTTTATCGTTTTATATATTTCACCACATGCCATTTTGTGCCCCCCCCCCCACCCCCGGTAAGAAATTCCTGGATCCGCCACTGATGCCCATACCTTGAGCTTCGGGGGTTTCGCCCCTTGACCGGCTTTGGCCCTAGACCCCACTTTGAAAAACGTTCAGCGGAGCCTGCATGTAAGAGTGGGTCGGTGCGGATTTTTTGTGTCAGCCCCCCAGACGTTTTTGCTCATTACGCCACTGCCCCTTAACCAAATCCTAAACGGAAGAGTGTGTTAATCCTCAATTCTTTAAAAAAAAATCCTCCTTCAGCATCACATGATGTGTAGCATGTCCTTACAGTCATGAGCTGTGGTAAATTGAACAAATAGATCAAAACATATCATGCTCTATCTCGTTTAATCCACATAATGCGGGGATATGGTAATTGGGGAGTGGTGGGGCACGGATACGTGTCACCCCATCAAAATTCGGTTCCAGGAGCCAGGGATAAAAATGCCAGAGGTAAAAATGTTAGAGGTATTAGGAAATGCCATGGCAGAGGTCTGGAGAGAGAGAACTCTACACCATCAATTTCGATAGACATGTTTCCATTTTACTTTCCTTTTCCTAGATCAACTTTATGAATGCCAATTAAGGTTAAATTATTATGAGCGTATATCCACGTGCGGTTTGAGAATAATTATATATTGGGAAAGGGGGGTGGGTGAGCGAGAAGTTGTGTGGGAGCGTCAGTTCCAGTAAGTAAAACCTTGAAACAATGCCGGTGCTCCACGGAGTTTAACGTACTGCCCGACTCCTCATTGAAAGGAAAACGATGCATATTATTTTGGCTAGGCCTACGTCTACACCCCCCCCCTCCCCCCCCCCCCCCCCGTTTTGGGGTTAAGTTTGAAATTTGTACCTTGACTTTCGCTAATTGAATGCGAGTTATAATTTTGTGATTTAAACAAAAATATGTACTCTATTATCAAAATGAATCAAATCAAGATTTTTTTTCGGGATGGTGGGTTTCTTTTAACATTCTAAGTCTCTTCCGGTAGCATAACCAAGCAGTGCTTCATACCTGAAAAATGCATAAGAACCCATACCAACCAAGATTACTTGCACTAAATTAAACGGAATCACATTTATTGTTTATCCCAGGAAATCTTTATAACATTTCACTATTCTGTCATACCGAGATCAGTATTTATAACAAGTGGAGGGGGTTGGAGGGGTACAAGCAGGCGCGCCGAAAGCAGTTTGGGATGGGGGAGGGGCAGACATTTCAGGGGGCTCACCTTTCAGGGGCAGTGGCGTAAACAGCACAAACGTTTGGGGGACGGAAGAAAAATCTGCATCACCACCACTCTTACCCGCGGAACGTTTTTCACTGAGGAATATTAACGATAAGGTAGAGCGTAGCGAGCGAGTGGAGCGTAAATTGGCGTGGGGTCCAGGGGCTTTGCTACGACGGGGGTCAAGGGACGAAGCCCCCGGAAGCTCAGGTGTTTAGGCATTAAATTACGGTCAGATAAGCATAATTATGACACTGGCAGGTCACTAATTGGCGTGGGGTCCAGGGGGCTAAGCCCCATAAAGCTCAGGGGTTTTAGGCATTTAATTATGGTCAGATATGCAGGGGGCCGTCTTAGGGCCCTTGGTGGGGTCCAGGGGGGTAGAGCCCCCGTAAACTCTCAGGCGCTGACAGGAGGGTTCTAAATGAGCATATTTTTTGCCAAACTGTAAATTTGGTTAATTGTATTTTCCAACCGTACGCTCATGTCTTTTCACACTTATAATAACAAATACACACGTTTTCCCATCCTCTTACATTATTTTCTTGATATACGTGTATCGCTATCATAAAATTCTCTATTGATAAATATAAGGGCATGCGGAATGTTTAGGAAATTTAATTTCTGTTTACTCTCCTTTTCTTTGAATGGAATATATTTTTTATGTGATTCAATACAGGGTTTTTTCTTTTTGGTTAAAAATTGCAAACATTTTTTTACTCCTTTACTATTCATTTTTTTAAGGGGGTGAAAATGCGTTTTGCCCCCCCCCCCCCCCCCCCCCCAGTTTTCGTTTGGGGTGCGATCTCCATCCCCCCCCCCCCTACTTCCGGCGCCCCTGGTTACAAATCACCGATTGCCTACCCCTTCCAGGTTTGTTGCCCCTTCAATTCATTAGCCCTATTATTTAAATACAACAAAACAAAACAAAACAAAGCAAAGAAGCAAAATTACTGAGTCTGAAAGCGAAAGGAGGCTTTGGCCTACATTTTTTTCTCCTGTACTCGCGCGCACTCCCATTAATTTTGTGTACTAATGGTCTGAGAAGTAAACTAGGACCGGTAATTACTACGGATACCAAAACCGTAACTGCGAACCGGACATCAAGGAGCCAGCGGTGAAGGAGTTTCACTATTTCGTCAACAATAGACCCTTAATCCAACTCTCTGCCTGAAAAGAAATAACAAAACAATTTTCTTGTATGACCTATGAAATAGCATAGGGCCGTTGTCTGAAGAACGATATAATCAAGACCAAACTGAGTAAGGAGGAAGTCATGGATCCTCTATTTCTTGGCATTATCGCACTTGTCATAGCTTTGATATTGACCATCGGTTTGCTGGTTGTGCACACAGGCATCTTCCGGCAGGTTGATGTCAACACTGGCCGACCTCCCATTGCCAATGTACGTGTAGCATACAAGTTTGCGAGGGGACCATACAGCGATTGTGGACCAATGTTCTCAGAGGTTGCCAGTCTAGCTCCAGATCTGCGCTGCATTGGTGTGTACTTTGATGATCCACAGAAGGTATATATAATAAAGAGTCAGACTCACTCGATCTTCTTTGTGCTAATGAATGTAGACCTTGACCTACTTTTGTATCAAGACTTAGTTTGAACTGTAACTCCGGCGTGGAACTAGAAATTAATCTAGCTAGATCTAGGCCTTGGGTCTAAAACTAAAAGTAAAATATACCAAAAAACAACTAGGCCTAGAAACGTCTAAATCTTCATCGATTGTTCAAATAATGGTTATAATTTACAAGTCGTACTGTTTCTTACCTGTTCCATGTCAATTTTCTTATCTCTTTTGGAGTATCTTCCCGAAAACAAAGACACTCGTTCACTTTTTGCGGACTTCTCGAGTGCGTTCGAACCCGATCGCACCTCACTGTCTAGTACGAATGTTAATTGATGAATGTAAATCCGAGACTTATCCTATGTATCCAAAATTTCCTCAATCAGTTCAAGAATCCAGTCAGTCAAAGCAGGGAATCATCGGTCAAATGAAATAATGATCAATTAAGGTGCTCCCCAAAGTCCAATAAAATAATCTTGAATCTTGAATATTATAATATACACTTTCTCACAGGTTTCACGGCAAACCGCTGCACAATTGCATACCGTAGCAACGAAGTTGTGCAGGCATGCGGGCGTGTGATGTTAGTGACTGTAATCTAAGATCCTCATTAAATTCATGTAAGTAATTCACATTAGGAAGATGAGGATCTGAATTTACAGTCGCTAACTTACACCTGTACAATTGAATGATGGATCCAAATTTGACTTTTCTAAGATGGTGAGAAAAACTGATTGGTGGTTTCATACTTTCAGCCAGGCATGCATGCAAAGCTTCAGAGGTGACAGTTTAATTGTAGAGCTAATTGTCCCTCCCCCCCCCCCCCTCCTTGTGTTTACTTACACTTTATTAATCATCACAGAATTTGACAAGCACTGGGTATGGTAATATGCCAGTACTAAAATATAATGGTTTCTAAGACATTGGTACAGTCTCCATTTATTCATGATAAACTTTGAATGTCTAATGCTATATTACATGTGTTGAGATTCAGAAATGACAACAGCTAGGGAGTCCAACGTAAACTTTAGTCTTGCATTTATTCACCAAAGAAAACACAGCCCCGGCCAATACTATAACGACGAAGCAACACTAACGCTATATGCTGTCGTCCGACCCCTGATCATAAACAAAGCTTCCACCTTATTGTAGAAAGTGTAGTTCATCAAATAAGGAGATTTCACCACATGCAGCCATGAATTGTGATCTGCCAGAAGTAAATAACAATCTCCATTAGCAGGCACAAATTAGTGCTTCTCTCCTCTCTCTCCAATCTACAATGTCTCTCTGTCCCTGCTATAGCAGCTCTGGGTGCACAGACCCCGAACAAAAGAAAATCACTCATCCACTAAAACTTACAATAGGATCCCCAATCATGCCTATAGGGTATCAGTACATTGGGCAATACAGGTACCCCCAAAAAGGCGGGAAAGTAAGGCTATTGTCTGATGAGGAAGGGGGGGGGGGGGTAGCTTACATTATAGACTGCTCCACCTACAATTCCTTATACACTAATGCACCAATACACTATAATACATTATGGCATAATTACCTCAACATTCCATATTACAACATATTCCCCGCAATTAATGTCATAATGTTTGATAAAAATGATACATTATTACGAGCGAAATTCCAAATCGTCACCTTTCCCCGCAATTAATGTCATACTGTTTGACCGAGATTTTAGCGATACATGAAAATCTTTCTATAATACACTTCCCTGCAATTAATGTCATAATGTTTGACCAAAATGTTTTTCAGTAGTATATGAAAATACAAAACAATGTTCTTTAAAACATTATGCATAGCATTAATAACACATCACATCTTAATCTGACAAGTAAATATTTAATTCTTGTCTTCAAATTCAAAACTCTCTTCTTTTTTTTTTTTTACTCTTGTAACGCCGATATTGGAAGCCGCAGTGGATTTCTATGCTGGCCTTTAGTTACTCGATTAGACCTCCTACGCGGTACCTCGGGACTGGGGTTCTCAAGTTGAGAGTTGTCTATCTCATCAGGTACTATATCTCCGCTCAGATTGAGAACGTCATCCGTACCATTTTCTTCATTCTCAACATTTGCTCCGTCGTGGTCATTTCCCTCATCTGGAATATATTCATCGTCACGAATGTCTACTCGCAGGTTGTTCTGATCCCCTGGAATATCCATCGGTCGATCCCACAAGAAAGTGAAAGAGGGGGTGTTCTCTTCTATAGAACGAGTCAAGGGGTGTTGTGACGTGGTATGGTCACTTCTGCTTTCCTGAACAATATGAACTGGCATCTCTTCACGTGGGTCTGGAATCAGCAACCTTCTGTTCACTACTTTGGTTGGTCCTCCTAACATTGGTCGAATTTTGTAAACGTCACCCGTGTCATTTACCGCCGTGATTATGAAGGGATCTCTCAACACTTTGTCGTCAAGCTTGTGTCGACCCTCAAACGCGCACTTCTTGATCAGTACCCGGGTGCCAATGCTTAGTGTGGAACTCATTGGTAGAGCATCATGTCTGATCTTTTCACTTCTCAAGATCGCTTCCATGTTTTGCTTAGCAACCGTATGAGCATGTTGTAGCGACTTCGAATGCTCTGTAAGAAAGTCCTCATTCCAGTCTGCTTCGCTATTCCCAATTAGCTGGTCGATTGGTGTGTGCGGCTCTCTCCCATACAGGAGACGGTATGGCGATAGCCCTGTTGTTCCATGAGGGGTGCAGTTGTATAGGAAAACCAGCTGGTGGATCAGGCCACTTTCTCCGACGATCTGGCTCAAGGGAACGAATCATGCTGCATAACGTTCGGTTGAACCTTTCCGTTTGTCCATTGCCTTGTGGATAGTACGGTGTGGTGTGTGTCTTCTCAATTCCGTACAGTTTGCATAATTCTCGGACAAGAGAGCTCTCGAAATTTCGTCCTTGATCGGAGTGGATACGTAGTGGAGCACCGTAGTGGACTATCCAACCATCGATTAAGGCACGTGCAACAACTGCTGCAGTCTGGTTCTTGCAGGGGATTGCTCGTGCAAACTTGGTGAATGCATCAGTGATTACCAAGACATCCTCGTATCCACCTTGACCCTTATCCAATTTCAGAAAATCGATTGCGATCAGTTCTAGGGGCTTGAATGCCAGCAAGTGTCGTCTTGGAGTTCGTATTGTCGGTGTTGGCGTCTTAGCTGCAATGCAGGCAAAGCACTTCTTGATGTGTGCTCTCACATCATTACACATTCCTGGCCAGAAACATCTTTCTCGCAGGATTGCTATGGTTCTGTTTATCCCTTGATGGCCCCATTGGTCATGAGCCATCTGTAGCATCTTCTCTTGGAGGCCTTTGGGAACTAACAACTGTCTTCTCTGTGGATGTTTGGAATCTGGTGGTCGTCTGTACAATACCCCTCCACAGTCTTTGAGGTACATGCGTTCTTTCATCCAGGACTTTGTCTCTCTGTTCTCGCTTTTCATTTCATCCTCTGGCTTCCATCCATCTCTTATGTATTGTCTGCAAGCTGACAGTGCATCATCTTGCTGCTGCAGAATCTCAAGTTTCTCTGTGGAATATGATGGGTATACTTCAGGAGCTGCCCGAGGTGCTTCTTCTGGCCCCTGATCACTGTTTACTGTAACTTCCACTGGTAAGACAGTAGTTACTGTCAGAGCACCGATCATCTCTCTCACCTCTTGTTCATCATTGCCAGGACAGCGGCTGAGAGCATCAGCACATTTATTGAGCTTGCCAGGGCGAAATCTGATGTCTAGCTGAAAGGGTGCTAGCTGGGCTACCCATCGTTGTTCAGTTGCCCCCAGTTGGGCGGTTTGAAGATGGGCCAACGGGTTGTTGTCTGTGTAGACGGTACACTTTGAACCTATCAGATATCCTTTGAACTTCTCTACCACCGCCCATTTCAGTGCTAACAGTTCAATCTTGAAGCTGGAGAAGTCCGGGTAGTTATTTTCAGCTCCACGTAGACTGCGGCTTGCGAATGAGATCGGGTGAAGGTGACCGTTTTCATCTGCCTGTGATAGACAGGCACCTAGTCCTTTGAGAGAAGCATCGACCTCGAGAACAAACTCTTTTCCAAACTTCGGATAGGTTAGCACTGGAGTTGAGGACAGTCTTT
Source organism: Strongylocentrotus droebachiensis (assembly GCA_035222895.1). NCBI lineage: Eukaryota > Metazoa > Echinodermata > Echinoidea > Camarodonta > Strongylocentrotidae > Strongylocentrotus > Strongylocentrotus droebachiensis. The sequence continues at coordinate 411,213 of JAVYIG010000788.1, forward strand.
CTTTCAGTTTTTGAAAGGATTCTTCTGCTTTGTCTGTCCACACAAACTTTGGATCCAGCATAGTCTTCTCAGGCTTCCTCTTTCTCTTCTTTTGCGACTTCTGTCCGATTAGTGCATGAAGAGGAGCTGTCAGTCTTGTGAAGTCAGGGACAAACCTCCGATAGTACGACGCAAGGCCAAGGAAAGACCTCAACTCTGATCCATTCTGGGGTGTTGGCCAACTTTTGATTCTCTCCACCTTGCTTGGATCGACCATCACGCCCTTCTCGCTGACGATGTGTCCTAAGTGGGCAACTTCTCCCCTGAACAAGTGACATTTCTCTCCTTTCAACTTTAGACCATGCTTCGTCAACCGGGCAAAAACTTCTCCAAGTCTTTCCAAATGTTCCTCAAAAGTTCTAGAAAATACCAACACATCATCGAGGTACAGAATTAGTTTTGTGAAGTTCATATCACTGAAGATCACCTCCATCACCCTCTGGAAGGTGCTTGGACTGTTGCAAAGACCTTGCGGCATTCTCTCAAATTCGAAGAGTCCCCATGGAACACGAAAAGCGGTCAAGGGCACAGAGTCAGGATGCATGGTGATTTGAAAGTACCCATGAGACAGATCCAGAGAAGAGAAGTATCTAGCCCCATCCATGACTTCCAGGGATTCATCAATTCTGGGTAACGGGAAAGAGTCTTTCACTGTAATCTTGTTCAATTGTCGGTAGTCGATACATAGGCGTAGGGCTCCTGATCGTTTTCTAACTAAAACGACTGGGCTTGCATATGGGCTAGCAGACCCCCTGATGATCTTTCGTTCAAGCATGTCTTGCAGAAGTTCACGAACTTCTGATGTCTCGTTGGGGTTAATTCTTCGATATGGCAGGCGTATTGTCTTGTCAGAGGTCACCTTTATCTCATGAGGGATAAGATCACACTGTCCCAAATCAAACTCATCTCTGGAAAAAGCTGCTTCATGATCTGCTAGAAGTTTAGCAATCCTAGATGCCTCATGATAGTCCATCCCACATAAGCTGAGGCCATGAGGAAGCAATACTTCTGTTCCATCAGTGAAGGTAAACGTTTCCTGTGTAGTGATATCATTTGTTGGTTGGGTTTCTCCTCTGTGTTCGAACTGGCCAACATTGTCGTTGTCATCTTGAACCGATTCTGTTGTGGCAATCATTACATTACAAACATCCACCTCAAGTTGGTCCTCTCTGTTTTGAAGATGAACTTCACTTCGTTCTTCTACTTGCACAGCAGATGCCACAATTGAGTGAGGTGGTAGGATGAACTCATTTTCTCCAGCATTAATAAGGAGTAAACGTAACTCTCTATTCCCGGTAGCACAACCTTCAATCACATGAACTTGAGAACTCTCCAGCTTAGTCAGATCCTGGATGAACCAGACACTTGACTCATTGGCAGCTTCACCACCTTGAGAGGACTTCATCGCACATTCTACATGTTGTATGGTCCTGGCTGGCAACACTACCTCCAAGGCACCCGTGACAACCTCTCGTATTTGTGCATTGTCCACTCCTTTAAATTTCAAGCAGTCCTTTACTAACTGGAATTCTTCTTGAGTTTCCTCTGGTGGAAAAAAAGCTCGTAGTGCATTACATCCCAATAAAATTGGGAAGTCTTTTTGTCTAGCTCCACAAGACTCTCGGTTCACGATAAGGAACCCGACGGAAGCTTCTTTGCCGTTCAGCAAAACTCGAGTGCGGATAAAGCCTTCTACAGGAACCTTTGTTGGACCCACCCCAACAATTTTTACCAGTTTTTTCAATGGGCTGACATCTCCTGCTGCTTCCTGAAGCTGCGAGTGAAATACGTCTGAGGGTATTATCGAAGCCTCTGCTCCAGTGTCTAAGACGCAACCAATTTTCACGCCGGCAACTTCTGCTATTGCGGTCGGACTTTCTGAAACCAATTCTGTTTCGCTGTCACACATTATTTCATCTATTGTCAGCGCAGCTTCTTCCAAAGTGGTCTGTCTGGAATGTGCAAATCTCGTTTCTGTGTCAATCTCCCTCTTGTCTGTTATAGGCGTGTCGGCTTGTAGCTTATGGGAGCTTTGTCCCATGGGCTCTTCTATCTTGTCCTGTTGTTCATTGTCCCCTGCTGTTTTGCCCTCAACAGCAGAGGAAGCTAGTTTTCCGCCTGCGGGGTGACATCCTGGTGAGGAAGGTGACGTTGGGTGGCATGTGGCGGGGATGGAGCCTGATAACGTGTTGCAGGCAAATTGAAGTTATCCTGGTTCCTGGTACCCGACTCCTGACTCCAAGCAGGAAAATCATAATTCCTCTGGATGGCATGTGGCTGGGATGGAGCCTGATAACGCGTTGCAGGCAAATTGAAGTTATCCTGGTTCCTGGTACCCGACTCCTGACTCCAAGTAGGAAAGTCGTAATTCCTCTGGCTTCTGGGTCCATCCGAGAAGTTGTAATTAGAAGCAGCAGCAGCGGGGAATATGTTGGTAGGCATATGTGTCATGTTGGGACACTCCCTTATAAAGTGTCCCTTCTGACCACAATGAAAACATCCACTACTCACCCTCCTTCTCTGAGGTTTGGCATTTTTCAATCGTGTAACCTCCCCTCTCAGCTGTTCTAGTTCAGTCATAATAGTTGTCTGTTGGTCTACCATCTGTTGCAGAAGATGTGCAGAATCTGATGTGACCACCCGTCCGACCTCGACGTCCGCTTCTCTGATTCTGGTACGCTGAGCTGTTGGAGACTCCTGGAAAAGCTGGAGTGCCTCTGCTCTCATCCTATTGAACCCACTGGGCCCATGAGTTAATTGGATGCGTCTCAACTCCCTCCTGACCCAAGCCTCACGTGCGCCATTTACAAATTGGTCACTCAAAGCTTTGTCTTTTAATTGTGCCAAAGCTTCACCTTGGGCTTGGGTGATTGCTGCCTTCTCCAGCTTTATGTATAGGCGTATCAAGGCCCGGCTGAAGTCACAAAGCGATTCCCCTTCTCTCTGTACGCGGTTATGGAACTTGCTGCTCAACGACTGTGTATTTTCCTCGTAGCCAAAACATAGTTTAAGACATGCTACAACTTAATTACATCATGTAGTTTTAATTTTGATTGTAAAGTTTGTAAAATCCTCCTCTCGGAAAACTTGAAATGTTCAAAGTTGATATATAAATCAAGCTTAATATTATATACACATGGTTTTCCTCTCCAAACTTTCCACAGGTGGAATCTTACAACCAGCGTTATATAGTCGGCACCATTCTCAGCGAGGGGACCAGTGAAGTAGACAAAGAAGTAGAAGCTCGACTTGTAGAGCACGACTTCAAGCTAACTAACTTCCCAGCTGTAGACCATGCAGTCATTTGCTCGTTTCCATTTATCTGGACCCTGTCTAGTTATATTGCAACTGCCAAAGTATGGCCCCAATTAGGAGAATACATAGAGGTAATCACTGTTTCAATTTATAGACATTCATTGTGTAAATGAGATAGGGGAAAGAACTTAATTCTTTAAATCGTAAACTTAGGTATGAAATCAAAATTAAAAATTAATATCTTTCCTTTTTGTTACATTCCTTTTTGACAATCAACACAGATCGGGGAGGTCTGGTATACAATTGTTAATTTTTTAGTAGAAAATATTTCTATTCAGCAAATTATTTTACATCATGTTGATATTAAAAATGCTAATTACTGTCACATTTAAGAAGAAGAGTTCTACAAACCTATACATATCTACACGTATACATGCAAACTGGCACTCGCATTATCTTCACTTTTTGATATAAGGAACTTATGGTACAATTTAAGAGATTTTTTATCAGAGGAGACTTGGTCACTAAACAATATGTTTTTTTGTTCCCTCCCCTTTATTTCATCTAGGAACGTAAGCTATGTGCTCATCCAGCCATCGAAGTCTACACGGGAGATGAGATCCAATACATGCTACCTTTGTCCAAGCAAGAGGATTTTTACGTAGAAGAAGCGAAAAAGGCCAAAGAGGAGATTGCCAAGAGCTTGCAAGAAAGTGATGGAAAAGAAAATGAATCTGCCCTACCGGATGATAGTACCATGACATCATCAGATGGAAGTGATGCAAGCAGTGGAAGCGAAAGTTCCTTTGAAGAATTATCCCTAAAAGAAGGTGAAATGGAAGAAGAACCAAATGCTTCTGCAAACAAAATTTAAATTTTGCTGATACATACATACAGTATATTGATTTACAACTGATACAAAACTGATGATGAGTGTCACTATCTATTTTCTGAAGTTAATAATTGTAATGATTCATTAAAAGATACTTAATTTACAACTTACATTTTGTTTAAAATGACATTTTGTAAAGTATCACTAGAGTCAGCAATCATACAAATATTTGTAATATAAGCCATGGTGCAGTGAGCAGTACATGTAAACCAGTTGGTGATTATTGTGAAGATAAGTTGCTATAATGTAGTTAAATGTGTATTTTCGTATAAACATTACATGTTTATGCAAATGAAACAAAACTTGATATCATGAGAGATTGGCATCTGACATATTTTATAAATTAATTTCATCACAGCAGCATCTCTCCTGCAATTTAAAATGGAATTATTTGTGGAATAATGTGATTGTAAATTTGTAATATGTTTGTCATATATTGGTTTGGCAAGTGCATTGTATTGTTATCCAGTATCATAACGAAAAACCTGATATTTTATGCAATTATTTGATATTAACATGGGATGAATATGGATTCAACCATACATTCGGGATATTGGTTTGAGCATTTTAAAAGATGGAGCAGCTTAAGTGTTTACAGAATTTCTGCTATCAACATTTAAATTTGTAATTATGATGCATTTTGTCCAGCGATTTGTATCGTGTGTACTGGTATTGTGTCTGTTCTAGTCAACTGACATGTCCAATCTTTCAAATATTGATTTGACTTTGACACTCTTACATTCAATGTTTTGTAGCCTGTTTGGTTTCAGTTTCTGCTTAATACGTGATCTAGCTGGTTTTGAATTCTACCTCTATACATGTATATATATATTTTTGCGGGGGGGGGGGGGCATCTTTCTAGTTTTCGATAAGACATGATAACTTGTGTAACATTTTAATTTTGTCTTCAACTTACTTTACAGTACATGTATATTTTTGGAAGCACAACACTTGGTTGGAATTGCTTTAGATTTTAAGTGCAGAATCAGAGATACAGATCAGTCACTTTTTGTGGAAATTAAAAAAACATGATGTAATTCTACAAGTTGAGATTGGCAGAAACAAGATGCCAAAGAAGCAAGCCAGTGATGTAGGTGTTTCTGATACATGTATTTAGGTCTATAGCTACATATGGTGAGCATAAATTTTTAATATGAAGTTTCAGAAGGCTGAACTGTTTTTATTAGAGCAGGGAAACTTCTTTGATAACACTTTCTTTCCAAATAAGAAATATTAGAAAATAAATCATTGTAATTTCTATGTTTGCAGATTGAATGATTTGAGGTCTTCTGTATTATTTGTGCAAACATGCAAAATTCATTATATTAGATTAAAACTATGGCATATACCTAATTTTCTTTAGTTTCTACATGCAGCTATTTGAAGTATGCCACATGTTTTAAGTTATCAAATGATATCAGCATTGCCCACTAGCACCAAAGTTAAAGTAGCACGATTCCCTCTTCCAATTGATTTTACAGGTACTGGTAGATTAAATGTGCTTCCAAATTCTTGCTTTAGCAAAATGTCCTGACTTCCTGTGTATTTCTAAAAGAATTTTTCACCATAAAAGCTGTCATCTCAATTGACAGTGATAGATGTGACAAGTCTTTGAATAGTGTGTATTTGGTGTCAGTTAACTGCTATATTTTTATTTCTTTCTTCTTTTTCTTTTTTGTTGTCATACATGTAGGTAGTGCAAGTCAGTATTGTTGAATGTGAAGCTTGAAATGTAATGAATTTACACTTGGGCATTGTTTTATTAAAGCCACTGGCTCTGCAAGGTGCGGAGACGAAGATAGTGCAATGATCAGCAGTGGTCACGTTTCCAGAGAGGGTTCAAGTCCAAATCATAGCATTTGTGCTACTCGATGAGGCATTACTCTTCAATTATATACATTGTTGTCCCTCAGATAGGACCTAAAACTGAAGGTCCCACTTTTCTTTTATGTACATGTGAGCAACTAGTAAGCATACATTATACTAGCATCATATGTAACATCAGCGAGAAGCCTTATCTTGCAAGGTATGCATTATCATATTCTGATGTAAACGTATTTATAGGTAATTCATTTATTCATGGCTCATATATGTTATTGTGGTTGTATGATGTATGCTCCTTTGATATAATGCCAAGGCCTTTAAGTACAATATCAGCCACTGCAGAATGAAGTTTGAAAGAGCAGCTAAGATGAGGTCAAATAGATGACGTACTACTCCATTTATTTTGGCTTCTTCTATAGTGTCAATTTTTTTTGTTAATGCCAATGCCTTAAGTACAATCTCAGCACACTGCATAAGTAAGAACAAGCAGCTAAGATGAGGTCAAATAGTTAGATGACATACTATTCCATTTATTTTGCCTTCTTTCATTTTCAGATAATATATTGAGTATAAATCTACTAATGAAATAATACAGTACTTTGATTTTTGTAAAGATTTATAAACCGAGTTACAATGATACATTTCTGTACATGTTTAACAGTACCGTACATTCATACATGGGGTATAAAATTCTGTATAATTTCAGCATAACGAAAAAGTGTTTGATAGTGTTGAGTGGCTGCTTTAATTTGATGAGTTTTAATTTTTATATTTTGCAGTTATTTTCACTCTTCTGAAAATCAAATGTTTATTTGTGTATTAAAGACAGGTACAGACATTCTATTGGTTGTTTAATACACCATGTAAATTTGAAAACTGTAAATATCTATTTTGTGTCTGGAAGTGAACGAGAATGGTGCAATAAAATGCATGTATGTAGGATTGCAAATACATGTGTGATACAATGAAAAGTCACCTCTGAGATCAGAACATGGAAAAGAACTTGTAACTGCAAGATTCTGATTAGAACAAAATAAACATGATGAAGGCCAGTTAAAGGTATATGGATTTCTTCAAAGATTTTAGTACACACGATGACAGTAACAAGCTTTACTAGAGCGTAAATCAATTAAATATCAAGAAAATTGATAATTTCAGAGTTCACTACTGATCTTGTTCTTTGCTTGACACAAAAGAAGTAAATCCTGTTCTGTCTTCGTATTTACATGTACGGTATGCTAATCAATATCGAGCCAAAAAATGTCATCTTAAAAATAGACAAATTATGTACAGCAAATCGGTGTTTGCTTGCTCTGTACTATTAATGAATACTGAAGTGTACCTGTGTAACATCAATTTTCTTCACATTCGACCAACGTAAAGTGGCATTATTTAAGGACCAAATACGACAACGTCCAAAAAGTTTTAGTTGCCTTTACTTATGACTTACAATTCAGGTTAAATTGATATTCGTACATTCATTTATGTACTCCCAATACATTAACATGTTACTCCCGTTTTTGTCGTAGATTTGGTGGAGGTAAGTTAGTAGTTAAAATTAAACAGTCTATATGTGAAGGCAATACTGTATATGAAAGAAAAAGCTGTTGGGTTTCATTTATTATCCCCTCATAAATGTTTAGTCTAATGGAGGTAAATTGTTCTGACGTATATACCGGTAGGCCATTTGTACCCGGCGAGGTGATGCTACGCTTTGCGTTGACTTGTGTTGATGTTAGCCTTGATATGATATTTGAAGTTCAGAAGTGAAATAAAAATGAAAATACAGATTACCCTTGACTTCTTGTCTGGTTTTATTTTAGTTTTCACGTAAAGTCTTCCTGCTACTTCACTTTTGAACATACAGTATACTTCAGTAAGTAAACACATATATACACTCAAATTTGGTCAAATAATTCTGCATCCAGTTACTTACTGTCACTCAAAAATAGTTTTACTTCATGTGACTACTTGATGTGACTAATTGATGCGACTTCTTGATGTGACTTTATTCAGGTTACGGATTTCAGTAATCTTAAACCACCAACAGATATATATAACGGTATAACCCTTACTACTTGATAAGCTTTGTCTTTATAATTTAACCACAAAAAACAGAAATTCCATTAAATTGACATTTCACAACTGTTTCTGTTTCTTTGATATTAATGACATACAGGTACAATCTACACTAGACATTAAAGAACACATGAATTAACATTGCATGTTAATTTCATGGCTTGAAATGAAATATTGCTCTAAAAGAAATGAAATTTTATCTCGAACACGAGAATTATCATTAATGGTTTTTCAATTCCTCTGTATTATCAATGGAACTTATCTAGATGCTGCTTGGAACTCATCTAGTAGTAATGAATTGCAGTCAGAAACTGCAACATATTTTGTGAACTAAACTTATGTTACGAAACCTGGTGCTAGATTATGCACAATGAACAAAAAAAATAGTTAAAAAGATGGAGATCTTGATTGAGTGCTGTGGACATTGCATTTATAACTTCATCATGAGCAGAAAAGAAAACCATAGTGTATAATTGCGTATCAAAGCTAAACAATGCCGTATAATTGGATCCCAGTATAAAACAAGTACATGTATTTATGCACTTGGCCTGAAGCAAAAAACGTGCACCACACAGAATGATCCATTAATTAAATTACTTAATGAACCTTCATACCGGTAGTTTACCTGTTATGTAAACACCATGATCATTACTTTAAAAAAAGGACATCTGTATTAGGCATTTGATGTTATGTCTTCTTTTTTTAAGTTGAGATGTCATATTCTTTCTTGATTTCATCAAATAAATATATTAGTTTGTACTACCCTTGCTATGATTGTTATAATGGCTATCTGTTCTGCAATTTTATCCTCCCCCCCCCCCTCAAAAAAAAATTTAATTGATACAACTAAGACAATTGAAACAAGTACGCTCATGATTAAGAAAGCATTCTGAACATGGAACATGGGCTTTACGGTGCCATATTTTAATGTATGGCACTCATTTTCTTTTTCGGAGTTTAGCTAGCAATAGATAATACATCATTAACAAAGTTATTTTTTCAGCTGACTGACAACAATCAAAACTATTTACACAGCATTGATAACACAAATTTTAAAAAGGGCATGACAATTATGATGTCCTGTGCATCAGTGTTCTCTCATGAGAAGTACTGGCCATGATAGCGAGGTGCTTCAGTCATTGGAGGTCCCATAGGAGGGGGCGGAGGGCCCATCTCAGGCCTAGCACCTGGTGGAGCCTGTGGAGGCGGCATGGAGGGTACCTGGTTAACCATAGTTGGAACTTGAGATGGGGGTGGTGGGGGTGGCATGTTAGTTTGTGGAGGAGGGGGCATACTGGAAGTAGGAGGACCAACTGGCCATCTTGGTACACCAGGGGCTGGGAATGGTGCATTCCCCCCAGGGAGGGGTGTGGATTGGAAAGAAGGTCGTTGGGCATTGTCATAGTGGGGCTGGTTCATTCTGGGCGGTGGGACACCTCCCTGACTGTAGACTGGGGCTTGTTGTGGATGCATGATGTGCATCACTTGGTGTACACTGATCGGTGGCCTTGTGTACGAACCAGAGACTGGGGGTGGGTGGGAGATAGGAACATGGGAACCAGTCGATGGAGGAAGATGTTGAGGGTAAGCCACATGTTGTGGTGGAGGGGGCGGAGGTGGGCCTTGATGCTGTTGCTGGACAGGGACTATTGGAGCTTGTGACGGGTAGGACGCAACTGCACCGTGGACCTGAGACGACTGCTGGTAGTCTTTGCTACTGTCATGCAGAGGGACAGTGATAAGATTTGACTTCCTGACTGGCACATTGACGTGGTAATCCTCAGGTCCACTTTGGCTGCTCGTCCCTTCCGATGGGCGTGGCTCATACTGCATCTGCTCTGGCATGATATGAGAAGTCTGTGCTGGAGTGGGGCCAGGGTATCCATCCTGGTGAGATGAAACATACGACTGGTGACTACGAGGGTCACTCCTGGAATCGGATCTTGGATCGGTCATTCTGGACATTGTACTATGACCTTGGTCCTTGACGCTTGAAGTGGTTGATGATACTACCTGACTAGGAGGTTTTGGAGTATGACGGTGGTTGATGTGGGCCAAGAGATCCCTATGTGAGAGATAAGTTCTGCGACATCCTGTATGGCAATGCTTTGGTGCTCCATAGGCGCAGAGAAATATGCTACCAAGAGGAGACTGCTCTATTCGCTGTACAGGGTCTTCACATCTGTTTTTTTTTAAATAAAACAAGATATATAAATATATATATACAAATTCTGTGACAGCACCACTTACAAGTATCCATATAAAATAAACAAACAATATGAACAAGGAGCTTACATAGTTTCTTGACCCCAAACATTTTTGGCATGGAGTTTATGCTAAATTCTAAACTTAAAGATGAAGTTGAGTTCTGGTCATGCGATTGCATTGTGAAAGAAACTGTGTGGAATCGATCAGAAAAGGTCGATCATCTAGCATATAAGAATTTGTGTGTATTGCAAGGTTCTGGAATCATCAAAATGATAAGAAATTTGGCCAAGTCTTGGTAAAGTTACAAACACTGTACACAGAAAGATGTATATGGGACTACACGAACACATGGCGTAAAACTCCGACCCTGGATTTTTACGATGTTACATGACATATTTACAATATGAAGAGCCATGCTTTTCAGGGAACATGTCTTATCCGATGTTCTTCCACACTTGCATAATAAGAATGATAACGCTCACAAATTATTTTTCACATCTTCCCAGAACTCAACCTTCTCTTTAATAACTGACAATCCAACAGGTCTAAATTCATGAATTTCTAGCATATGCATAATTAATGTTTTGGCAATAACAGACATTATACTTTATAGTTTGACAACACTGGTGAGATATGACTTAATTCATAGCATTCAGAAGCACATGATAAACTAAATTCAGAGAGAACTCACCGTAAACAACTCTTGTCCGTGGCCTTGGCACAGTCAAAGCAAAACACATGTTTGCATGGAATCTACAGGAAGCAAGGCAGGGAAACTGTTAGATGAAGAATTATCTGATGATCAAAATTTGGCTAAAAATAGCTGAAAGTAACTCTGAATTATTGTTGAAATATGTATTTTTTGTTACTGCATCCAAAAACATAAACAATTTGTATAATCCAGACCCAGTCAATCTTCATTTTCAAGTCATTTATGAAAGAGTGCCTTGCATTCAAAACAGCATTAAAACTGGGGTAAACTTAGAAGATCTGCACGCAAATACCGGTATACATGATATTTATAATGTTAGAAAATATGATTCTATTGTAACTCATTCTGATGGTTATGGAAATGATTATCAAAATTATTTGTCAAAGTACAGTCGTGATTTAATTGTAGAATGAGATCAACAGATAAAACAACACACACAAATCCATGTATAAATATATATCATATACATTATTATTCTATAGCCCAGTACTACTCAACAAAATGATGATTATTGAGAAGACATTACTTTAATGGCAGGTGCGTTGAATTGTCGAATCCATCTATGGCTTTATGAAAATGTTACAGATCACTGATTTGCACAATACACTGTATTGTACAAAGTAGGCATCCTGGTATTCTTTTGTAATGTAATACAACATGTAGATTAGATTGCACCGCTCTACTTCAGCACTTACCATTCTACCATATGCCATGATAGGAAAGCTGCATTTCTCACAGTTGTGAAGTTTGGGATCTTGATCCTTTCTGCCGACCAGATTCATCTGAAGATTGGTCGATAAGAAACAGAAGTGGAAGGAATGAAAGTAATATTACATAGGGACTTGCAGTCTGTTGCAGACACAAACAGATGTTAGATTTTACACAGAAGCGGAGTACTCTATGAATACATGTAGCCAGTTATATTTATTCCACGAAAGAAACTATAGTGAATCTGGCATAAAAAGGAAATTTGTTATGTTCCTGGTTTTAAAGTTACCTAAAACCACTTTACCATCTGCCACTATCACTGCTACATCTGTAGTTTTCTTTAAAGCCAGTCCTGACAAATTTAATGTGATGAACAATTATTCTAACCCTTGGGAAGATGAAATCAACATGGTGTTGATGCAATGTACCCATTACACATTTTCACACTGCAAAGCCATCACCCTAAAATATTTGAGAAGGAAGATGAAACTTGGCTGAAGACTTCTGCATATTTCTAGTGCATCCAAAAGGGTAATGAGTAATACTGTACATACCTTGTAGTCCCACTTTAGTGGGGTGTTTCGATGCATGGCAAATCGTTGAGGATACATCTCACTATGTGAGTCCATGACTGCAAGCAGAGAGACTCCTGTTCAGTGCTTCTTGAACTGGGTTGACCTCTCATGTAGCCATCTCCAATAAATGATGCAAAATTCTTTTTCACAGCAATCTAGAGGTTAGATTAAATCAAAGAATATTGATGAGCATTAAGAAATGACAAGTTAATCCAGTACGCAACAATATTACAATTTACAGTGGGTTGCAGGAATCATGAATCAATAGGTCATCTATATTTCTATCAAATTAGACACAGAAAACACTTAATTGTTTCTATTAAATGTTTTATAAATGAATCATGTCCTCACAAACAAAAGTTACAGTATACACATATAAAGTAGGATCCAATTTAATTAAAGCAGTGCTACATATTTTCTGAGGTTAATGAGCCATGACATTCTAGTCTTCTTCATCCTCCATTGGGATGGTTGGGTGTCAAATATCAACATGCTGCCTGTCCCAATGCCTAGGACAATGCAAAATTTAAGCATACACAATAATTGTTATCACAATCTGGCCCCTTAAATTGTAATCTCGTAGTCATAAATTTTATTAGAACATGATAAATATTGCTCTCCCTCCATCTATCCCCCTCTATTATCTCTCCCTCCCCCTCTCTCTCCCTCTATGTTGCATTTTTAATAAACAAAATCTCTGAGTAGACCTTTATCAACTCTAATTCTTTTGATATATAGGGGCAAAACAAATACATGTACCAAAGAATTCCAAAAGAATTTTTCAAATTTCCACTGAATTCTTAAAAAAAAATTAAAAAATGAATAGAACTCTTTAGACTGGATCAAATATTCCAGATTCAAATTTACAGCCTGAAAATTGTCCTCTTGTCTATAAATATTCAACATTGAGAAGGAAAAAATATATTTATATAGACAAGAGTATACACTAGGCCTGAGTCGAAACGGGTCCCCGCCCGTCGAGCTGAAACCCGGTTTTTGGTTTTCGGGTTTCAGGTTTTTCAAAATTAAATTTCACACTGATATTTTGATATATAGAACTAAAAATATGCAATTCACAAACTTATATTTCAATATAATCAAATAAATATGCTTTAGAAATAAATGGATATTGTTTCAGTTGACGGTAGGTGTTTTTATCGCTCTAAAATTGAGGCTGCAAGAAAGGAATCACGCTTCGTGGTACCGACCGAGTGCGTTCAGAAACGGAAGTGGAAATAGATCTATGACCCACTGAAGACAGAGCAAGAAAGTGCCACACACCAGACTAAATGTTGATCAGACTATTGAAATTAAATCGTAATACTAAAGGCATTAATTAAATTGTCAAAATATATCCACAACATAATGGTTTACCCTTGATAGTTTGATTAAGGAAAATAAATTAAAGCTCTTGAAATAACATCGAAGTGCTTTTCATTCGTTCTAAAAATGCGTGTATAACGTACGGCTGACGGTGTAGGGATGTAAACATGCATATCAAGCTTGACTCGTAACTTCTGCTTGCCGTACGTTATACACGCATTTTCAGAACGAACGAAAGGCACTTCGATGTTATTTCAAGAGCTTTAATTTATTTCCCTTCATCAAAGTATCAAGGGTAAACCATTATGTTGTGGATATATTTTGACAATTAAATTAATGCCTTTAGTATTACGATTTAATTGCAATAGTCTGATCAACATTTAGTCTTGTGTGTGGTACTTTCTTGCTCTGTCTTCAGTGGGTCATAGATCTATTTCCACTTCCGTTTCTGAACGCACTGGATCGATACCACGAAGCGTGATTCCTTTCTTGCAGCCCCAATTTTGAGCGATAAAAACGCCTACCGTCAACTGAAACGATATCCATTTATTTTTTTAAGCATCTTAATTCAATTCAATTGATTATATTATTGTTTTGAAAGCAGTAACTGTCATTTCCGTCAAATTATTAGAACAGCAACTTAGTCTAACTCCCGCTGCTGCATGCACACGATTTTTAATGTCAGTGCAGTGGTGAAAATTTCGGGTACCCGGTCCCCGCCTGAAATTTTCAAGTCAAACCCGGGTTCGGCAAAACCCGTGATGACTCAGGAGTATACACCTCCTACAAAACTACACAAACACACACAGGTTATTGGAAATTACTTGGACAACCATGAAAACAAACTAGAGCTAAATAAAAGAGAGAAGTTTATTAATTATCATGAACAAAAATAGATCGAGATCTAGGATTCTAGATCCAAGACCCTACTAATAAAGAGAATTTAGTTTGTTGATAATAAAATAGTCAAAATAGAATACTGATGTAGAGTAATTTAAATGCGATGTTATTTTGTTGTATAAAATTTCATTTTTTAAAATTCCACTTGTTAAAAGACAAATTAATTGCATAACTTGCACAATGGTAAAGGCTCTACCTTGGAAAATACACAAATAAATAAAGTTTATAGAGAAAAGTAAATCGAAATGATAAATTTTCATGATCTGATCTTTAGTGATTAAAAAAAAGGCAAATAGACTAGACTCATTGCCATATAACTAGGGCTGTCAACTTTGGGGAACTGCTTCGAGGGAGATCGTATGCATTTTTGGGGCTCAACAGGGAAGGGGGGGGGGGTTGTTGAGTAAGATTTGTTTTGGTTTAATTCCCTACCCCCCCCCCCCCCCTCGTTGACCAAAAAAAATCCATACGATATGAGTACGCTGGTTCATTTTACATGTCTGGCTGAAGGTTTTTTCATAAACAGGGAGATTGCGGGAGAGCGGGAGAGCGGGAGATTGCGGGAGAGCGGGAGATTGCGGGAGAGCGGGAGGAAGGGCGTGGTGGTGGGAGTCTCCCGCTACGAGCTGGTGGGACGACGGGAGAATGAGCGTGGTGGCGCGCGTGAGACTCCCTCCAAATGCGGAGGGTTGCCGGTTGACAGCCCTGATATAACGCTTATCAAAAACATTACAAAATACAAGTCATCAGGACGGTCCATGAAACAAATTTGTGACAAAATAGTAAATCAAACAAATGGTCATCATCAGACATTCAATTAGCTGTCAAACGTAAAAAAGGTAAATTAAACTTGTCAAGCTATGTCAGCTCACACGAAATTCAGCATGTGGGCAAGTGTATTGATGTGACACCGTTTTCTTCTATTTTCTCCAGGCACAAGAGCAATTAACAAAAAATATGACTTTTATGTCACCTGTAATGTATCCAATTCGAATAAATGTACTTAAAATGTGCTAAAAGACATAAATATTGCATTACTCTACCTTTTTAAAGTGCACGCTTGTTAACCAACTGCCGCGGGTCTGTCGGATAAATCGGATATGAATAGTGTATTAGCATTACACGCGAGCGCCGGATTGTGAAACAAACCGACAAGTCGCGGTCTTTAATTGGAACCGATTAAGGCAACAAAATACTAGTAGTCGTTATTTCACAGTCTCCAATATAATTTTTTGTTTTAAATACTCTTTCCCCTCGGCCCTTCTCTTCCTCCTCCTCCTCCTCCTCGACCCCCTCGGCCAGCCCCAACCTACTCCCCTCCTCTCTCTTCAATCCTCTTCTAGTGGGGAATTTCTACCTGGGTAGCTTCTGAGCTCCTTCTCGACCCTAATATAGCGGCCTCCCTCTAGCTCATCTTCTTCAAGTTCTTCCTCATCGCAATCCCTCCTCCTCCAGCCCACCTCCGGCCTCCTCTATCTTCTTATTCCTCCCCTCTTCCTCCTCTCTCATCCTCCTCTTCTCCCTCCTTAAAATGCTCCCTTTACCTCCTCCTCCTCCTCCTCCTCGATAGCTCAGTTCCATCATCCCTCCTACGTACTCGAGCTCCTATAGCTCCCTCCTCGATCCTCCATCGACCCTGTAGCATCTCCTCCTCCTCGATCTATTAGAGAACAAAGTTGGAGAGGTGATCGATAGGCTGACATAATATTGATCAGGGAAATGACCCAATTGGTAGATCACTTTTTAATTCCTGGTAAAATATTTGATTTTCATGGGAAGAGATTCAAGAGAACGGAGTCATCTATAATTATGGACAAAATTAAACGCAGGAGGTGAATGGAGGGAAAAAAATTGACATTGGTGAGAAATAAATTTCCCCGACAGTCTGAGAAAATGGGAAAACTCGGGAGCCTGAGCGAAGTAGTGGAACGAAATCAACAACCAAAGTCATTTCGACATCAGAAACCTTTATCCGAATGCATTCCCTATCCACACAATTAGAATGGAGGGAGGGGGGGGGGGGGGCCGGGGAGGGGGGATTAAGGAAATGAGGAGGGGAGGCCGGAGGGGAGGGGTAGGGGCCCGGATATTAAGTCCAAGGGACAGGGTTTAGATGAATCATGTTTTAATAAAAGAAAACTCAAAATTTCTATTCCGTATAATATGTTGAGAATTATGAAACTCATTATTTTATATATATATATTCCTTTTTTTAAACTATTCAGTCCTTTTTCTGAAAAAAGTGGCATTGTTCAGTTGTTCTAGTTTTGGCAATTTGGGGTTAAAATAACTGTGTATTAGCCGGTAATATCTTTCTATTGATGTGATTGTGATATATTTTCGTCCGTTACCGTTGTGAAATAATGAACAAGGAATTGTGTTGTATATATTTGTGCTTATATCAAATGATAATAAAGCTTTGTTATAATTATGTTGCAGTTTCGTATAAACTATGTTATGTACGAAAAAGAATTGGAGATAATTATGAGAAATAAAGTAATGAATAGGGCAATAGAACAAGGAAAGAATATATTTGTATTGCTATGTAAGTATAATTGAGTATATAAATATGTGTGGATTTGTTTTTCTTTAAATAAATAACTACATGTACTTCTAAATGATATTCGCCTAAATAAAGACGCAACGAATATAAACCACATGGCGTTCCACATAATTTTTCACATTTGCCGGATATTAAAGTGTGTGAAGAATAACATCAATAAGCCGTAAATCGCTGCAACCACGGGTTTCATATTGTCGAAATGGAGAATGGTATGGATACAGATGATGAAGAGGTAGTTCTTGAGGTGAGGATTGAATAAAAAATACACTCTTTGTTTATTTTTAACAAATGAAACTAGATTAGAATGTGATTGTGAGAACTGCAAGTGAAAGTTGAAACCCTTACGACAGGGTTTACGGGGGAAGGCACGGTGAAGTTCAGCGCGAGCTGTCCAGTGCAGTCCCGTTACAGAGCTGCGGAGCTCGGCCTCGGCCCGGAGGCGTTATTTTTTTATGCGGCACAGATTGGGGCTTTTTTTTAAAAGGGGTCTTTATTTACAGACTAATAGTGGTCGTGTGCGTACCGTGTGCGTACGTACTAGTAGTAGAGGTCTGTTTTTAATAGTGTTACATGTAATCCACTACCGTATGGAAAATCATTACATCAACAATTAAAATCAAATTGTAAATCTGAAGAGGAGGCAGCACGTCAATAAGGAAAACATCACAATAATTAGTCAATAAAACTTAACTAACTTAAACGAAGAGAAATGTTATCTAAACACATAGTTCGCGATGGATATACAAACTTCTTCGCAGCGCTAATGCGCTAGCGAACATGACTAGTCTCACGTACGTGCAGACACTATTCAGAAGGGAAAGAACGTACTTCCCATAGGTTTAACACGCGCCATGCCCCAATCTGTGCCGCATAAAAAAATAACGCGGCCCGGAGGCACCTTTTTTAAACCTAACCTTGGCCAGTTGAAGATTCTTGTAGATTGATGATTCAAGTATGATTATTAAAAAAAAAAATCACCCATCTATGATCTAGCAATTAGTAATATTTATTTTGGCAAAAGTTATACCTTGGACTTGCCAACTCTGTAATTTATTTATTCATTTAGTCTAGATCTATTTATTGATTAATTAATTTATTTATTCGTTGGAACATTTAAATTAGGCTATACAGGATCAAAACATGACCAGCAAAGCAGTTTTCATCATCGTGGTAATACTAATAAGGACATAGTCTACAACAAATATTACAAAAAAACAATAACAACCAGGGGCGGCCGGCGGCGATCCCGGGTGAATCGGGAAGATTTATACTTCTATGCAGTAGACCCTACATTTGTATGTAGTATTCTTGTATTGAGTTTGATCACTGATGAAATCAATTGATAGTAGACTAGGGGAATGCTGAATCTGTTTTTAAATTATTATTTAAAGAGAAGGTTGAGTTCTGGGAAGAGGTGAAAAATATTTTGTGAGCGTTATCATTCTTATTATGCAAGTGTGGAAGAACATCAGATAAGACATGTTCCCTGAAAAGCATGGCTCTTCAAATGCCTTTATATTCTAAATATGTCATGTAACTTTAAACACTGGGGGGGGGGGGGGGGGTAGCTTTTTTACGCCACGTGTTCGTGTAGTCCCATATACATCTTTTTGTGTACAGTGTTTGTAACTTGGCCAAATTTCTTATCATTTTGATGATTCCAGAACCTTGCAATTAGGTATCACAGTGAAATTTTAAAAGTTTCTAAATTTCACTTCCCCTGCCCATTTCCTTTTTGAGCACATGAAAAGAAGAATTTTGATACCTCATTTGTCAAATTTGAATAAGTACTTTTGGAAATACGGCCACTTACATAAGAGACGAAATGGTCAAATTTTGCGTAATTAGGCTATAACTGACAATTAGCCATTTTCAAGGTGATATAATTATGTAATTAATTGATGAATCACCTTTCTTTTCAAGAAATCTGTTCTCTGTATGGATTTCTACATGCCTATTTTTTTTCAGGTTCTTTTGACAAATATTTTTTTTTGTGGAATTTTTCAAATAATTATATGAAGCCCATTTTGATGCGTGTGACAAATGGCTATTTTTGCGTCGCCGGAACAAGTTTTCATGGGTTTTGAAACATGGCTAGATTTAAGAGTGTCTATCAAGAGGGGCTGAATTTCGGGATATTTGGGGTATATATATAGATTAATTATTTCTGTAAGTTTGGACCATCAAATCCATTTAAATTAATTTTAAATGGCATTTGAAAATGGCTCTAAACTCTTCAAGAAGTCCAGGTAGACAAAGGAACATCCCTTCACTGCTATTGTGTAAAAATGTGTAGAACAGGTGTCACATGCATATTCACCAGTTCTACACATTTTTACATAATAGCAGTGAAGGGATGTTCCTTTGTCTACCTAAGGAACTGTATATTTTGTCTGCTTTCTTTGTCCGTCATGTTCATAGTGTCAGGGTACAGCTGTATTCATCGGATTTGCGCTCAAGCACCATCTCGCGGTCATTCTTAATGTTTACATGATCGTATTCTCCAGTAAATTCTCTTTCTTCTCGTATCAACATTGAATTAAAAGTATGTTTTTCTGATATAGAAAAATTGTTTCAAACTTTTCACTCTGATTTTTCACGATCTTTTTAAAACATACCCCCATCATTTTTTATATGAAAATAAAGCTTAAGATGTGCTCTTTCCAACCAGTGGATTTTTAAAACTCAAAGACAAATGGTGTTCAAGCGCATTGAGCTAAAACTAGCGATACGAATCAGCGATCAAATAAAAATGGGGACAAACGAAGTGACACGGTACGAATTAGAGGGTAAATCTCAAGCAACTGTGTCGTAAGTAATTGATGGATTTTGATGAAAATGACATGACATGAAAGACAGAATCCTGAGCTTTCGAGAGACATATAATTTTATAATATTTATTTTTTCCATGATATGAAAATCTTCCTTGATAAAGAGAGAATTTGCCTGGTTGAGCTCTGCGTGTCCCCACTCAACGCAGCTCTTCTGTGATACCTATTGCAGTACACACAAATTCTTATATGCTAGATGATCAACCTTTTCTGGTCGATTTCACACCGTTTCTTTCACAATGCAATCGCATGACCATAACTCAACTTTATCTTTAAATTAACTTGAAAGATATTAGTGCTTTAAATGGTGTTTACTCTGGCTCTTTGTTTTCGCAGGGATCCCCTCTCTATCAGTATTTAAAAGAAGCATGTCCAGATGATGGTTTTCAGATTTTCCAGAGCACAGCTGGGGCTGATGATGCAACATTATTAGCATGCAAAGAGAGTAACAGTCTGACAAGACACCTTCAAGATGCTGGCAAATTCATCCAGGTAATTATGAGGTCTGTTTCCATATTATAATGATGGATAGATTGTCAAATATTAAAGTGAAACTGTGAAGTCACATTAATATAGCAGGAAAATATTTGTCTTTATCAATTTTCTTAATATGTCACATTTGTTTCATTGGGATATCTGTATTTGCATGCATCAGACCATCTCTCTTCAAAATCATCCTGAATAAAAAACAGAAAAAAGAATTTATATTGAAGGTCCGCATACAATACAATGACACATTCAACTATGGAGTTGGAATTTTGTTTATAGATAGATAGATAGATAAATGGTATTTATTGATTCATTTCCATGTATCGCAGTTACAAGTAACTGAATTGTGCATGAATAAAACATTGATGGTGAAGACAATTATACATTTCAAGAAATATCACAGTAAAGAGTAACTGAATTGCACATTAGTAAATTGCTGGAAAAAGCAAGTATACATTTATAATTTGGTTGTGTCTTCTTCAAAGTCCAGACTAGTTTAATCAATTGAAAGTCTCAATATCTGGTCTAGGTATCATATCTACTTATTTTTTATAAAGAAATGCCAAAGATATACTGGTACACTGCAATTTGTTATCAATCTTTCTTTTAACTGACAGTTTAAATGTTGTATTACCCATAGCCGGGCTTGACACAGACACAGAGGTGCCCAAAATCTAGGTCCTGACCCCAACATTTTTTTAATAGGGCTCATGCATAGAGACTCTGGTAAAATCATGACCCCCTTTCAATAATGTTAGTGTGGAACCCTACCCATAGTTTAGATTTTTAATCAAAGTTGATCTATCATAATCTACCCCTAATTTTTTATTTTTTTTGTTATAGTGTCCTGTTGAAATATGCAATGGGTAATGATTTTTCATTTTCACTTTCTTACCCTGTCATATCTCTTACAGATTTGGACCACCAGAATTACCCATGGAAGTTTGTTTCCAGTCGACAGAAAAGAGTTTTTAGCATACTTAGTAAGTCTCTTTCAAAGTCACCTTTGATATGCATACTGCAAAAACAAAATAAAAATATAAATAAGAAAATGAATATATATTATATAAGCAGTGGATTTGGAAAACTTTGACTTAGGCCTGAGTCAATCCGTTTAACCGACGGTTATCCGACCGCATTCATCAAAACCGTTTGGCATTTCTTGCTCCGTTTAACCGTTATTTGTATACATTTTGGAATGTGCTAATAGCCGGTGATAAAGATAATCAAAGAAACTGCAGTGTAATGTTACACCCTGGCCGCTGAGCGCCAGCTTTCTGGCAGCAGTAATCTCCATGAATGAATTTGTAAACAATAAAAGAACCAGCCCCCTTATCTCTTTTCTCACCCTCTTTATTCCCTTCTCTCTGCAATGTGTTCATCGCTCATGTACCTTTTCTTATTACTGCACTCTCTCATGTCCCTACACACATGTAGGCCCTACACACAAACCTCCGGCGCCCAAATACACTGTACATACACACAGATAGAGAGCGCATGCTTATCACATGCACACATGTGGGCGTGGCTTCTTGACCTCCCACTGAACTGGGAACGGTGAAAGCACGCGCGGTCACCAACCTGTAATTTATGCTGGTATCAAACTCCACCCACATAGCTAGTGAACCTCCCTGATTGGTCACTAACTTGGATCAGCTCATTGCAGGGTGTGTCTTAGGTGTGTGTGATACACACTTCCACATAATTTCATATGGCAATGATACATGCAGGGAGCTCTCTCCCTGACCATGTGCAAACATTGCATTGCAAAGGCATATATAAACACGTCACAGATCAAGCTATCTTCACAGAGTAACTTTGCAAGGTTAATCATGATATCAGATTCAGATGAGGAATAATAAGACATGTTTTATGTTGTTCATTACTGGTCTCTGTTTATCAGGATGACCCAATTTGTACCATAGTCTGGCTCGGAATGCTCAGCCTGACAGTCTGAAGACCAGCAGGGTTCCGAGCTACAGCACTATTACAAATACTGTATTTTCACTTTTTCAGATTATTATTAAACGGTTAAACGAAACCGCCCGTATACTTTTAACGGTTATCCGTTTAGCACAAAAACCGTAATGACTCAGGCTTGTAACAATTGTAAAACAAATGAAGAAAAAAAAAATATCAGAGATTGCATTGACTATTTACATTGAAGGTCTCTAGATAACAAGAGGTAAGATGAAGATTCTTTTGTGATTTAGAGCTGTGTGAAGCATATTGTTAGTCATTTTAATATTATTTCTCAAGATATATTGCTATATCTCACTGTACCCTGCTTGTAGTAAGTCATAATTCAAATTTTCAGAAAACACATACCAAGTATCACTTGAATGATTGGATACCAGAATGATGATGGTCTCTGTTCTGCGAAAGTAGACAAACAATAATGTCCCATATATACTTTGATCTACATCAAAAGATTACGGCAATCAATGTGTAGGAATTGTTTTTATTATTATTAATTATAAGGTATATGCAGTATATGTATTAAATTCTGTGTCATTGTGTTTTGTTTTTTTCTTACAGAATAACCATGGACTTCCCGAGTACTACACTCTTGCCATGAGAAGCAAGTGCGTAAATGAAGAAGATGCAACCGTATTGTCTGCATTACTTGGTGTTTCAGAAACGACTTCCAATTTATCTGGGACAAAGATAACTCTCTGGTTATTCATGTAAGTATCCTGCCACTGTGCAAACTGTCTTATCGTCGGTTTAAAGGTACTATGTCCCTTTTGCAGCCAACCTCAAATGCTGTAAAACTTTGCAGGAATTATAAATATGTCATGTATGTCCTATCTGTGAAATTTAAACGTTGGCAGTGTCCTCATATTCAAATTATGCAAGGAAACCCGTTTATTTGCTAGACTTCACTGTCAGACACTATTGAGTGACTATGACTGGCTTTTTTCTTCTTTGGTAATAACATACATGAAAAGAGTTGTAAAGGGTACATCATTTGTCTACATCAATAACCCACTTCTTGTGATGGCCAAGATTAAACTGATTGAATCTTTGCGCAGCATAAAACGTATGACCATTCGGTACAATTGTCTGAAAATCAAGACTATTACTTTTGGGCTCTATAGCCCTAAAGTCGATGTGACAACTAATAGTCGTTATTTTCCCATTTGAAGACATTTTCAAGCCCCAACTTTTTTAGGGAAGTTCTAAATTAGTATTATCTTTCAAATGCAGTTGGAATTTAACTTTTTCATTTTTTTGGCCTGCAAATGGGACATAGTACCTTTAAAGCTAAAAGCGATTTTTTTTTTTTTTTTTTTTTTTCTGTGTTAAAATATAGGAGGTAATGCCCTTCTAGCTCCATACAGATGTAATGTATGAAGACATGAGATATTCAATGTGTTATAAGAATAGAACTTGATCTATGTAATGGCATATTTAGTTTAAAAAAGCACTTTTCAAAATCTGCTGGTTAATATTCTATTTTTCTATTCTAATTCTGATTCTAATTTTCATCAAATTATCAAATTTTGATGCTTTTTGATTGTTTTATAGTGCATTTGCATTCCCCCCTCCCACCTTGGAATAGATTTTGATTTAGTTAAATATATTATCATTACTTTTTGGAAAACAGGCTTTTAATTTTGTGTACAAGATACACAAGCTTTGCTAGAAATGAAACAGCAGAGTGAGCTGTCATTATCCTTTTAATATTAACATCTGATATTGATGTTTTTGCATCCTATTCAGCCTTGGTCTTCTTATGTTCAGTCATATCATGCTCCTATGTGGTGTCTGTCACCCAACATTACTGTGGGATGCTGTGGATGCTTTCAACATCCCAAACATCCTCATGTACACTGTTGTCATGACAACTTTGTTTCTCAGTCTGCTGTGGCAAGTGGGTGTCATATGGCAGGTACAGAAATATTATTTGCTTGAGTGTTAACTTCACAAAATAATTTGTGTGTTTCATAAAGACTTTGATGCCTTAAAATTTTTTTTTTTTTTTTTGGGGGGGGGGGGGGGGTGGAAAGAAAAAAAAGTACATGTCACTTCCAGGAATTGTTTAGACATGATGTAAGAAGATGTCATTTGACAGAATTCTCATTTTTTTGAAGATTGTATCATGGAATATGAGACATTTACTCATATTATTAACATGAAACTATGCATTATGAGAGATGAACAATTATTAAGTTTATAATTCATCATTCATATTGTCACTAAAAATAGGTATTACATGAAGTTTTCACTGTTTTGACCATTTTTAGTGTTCAAAGTTTTTTAAGGATTTTATTTTTTAACTAGAAAGACGTGTTTCTACAACATGAGTAATGAAATAATTTGCATCCCTTCGCATAGAAGTAATTTGAATTTAAGGAAAACTACTGTTTGTACTGTAGTAGAAATATTTGACCTTATTAGTAACTCTTTCTAAGCTGATGTGGTCCAAACTTTTGTAATCTTTAAGTTGCAATTCCTATGCCTGTTTTCAGCATCGCTTTCTGTATCTTATTTCACCAAGTATTTCAGGTTGTGGAGGGAACATCGTCATCAGGAGCAGAGTGTGTCTCAGTTTTTATCCGTCCATAAGTCTTTTGGTAATTTCCTGAAGAAGTCTGTGCTATATGTTCAAGAAGTGGAAGTCATTTTAAGAGGTTATACAATGTAAGTACAAAAAGAGAATCAGTAATCAGTTTACTATCTGTATCTATAGACCTTATTTCTCACCTAGAGCCTGATAAATCTTACAAAATAAGTGATTCTCACCTACATGTATTGGGGATTTTTAATACGAGTGTCATTGTCAATCAAAGAAAGTCAGAAAATGATAAGAAACTGCCTCAGACATGTCAGCTCAGTGTAAACATTATTAAACACTTCAGCCCTTAAAAATATCTATTTATGAGCACCGATATAATGTACTTTTTTAGTAGATATTGAATTAAGTTAACATATATGGGATTGCAGTTCTCTGTATCTAAGATTATCTTGTTTTAAACAATATAAATCTCATTTTAATGACATGCTTAACAGTGTAAAGGACACTGTATGTCTGTAATTTATTGGGAAATTAAAAAAAAATGTGCTCCTCTCTTAATTTAGGATGACACCATTCACCCCCATATCTCACCTGGAGAGGGGTAGCCAAACACAACTTCAATGCCCTGCCCTTAGACAGGCTATCTTCCAGGCTGCAAGAAACCAATTTCTGTCTCTGAGGCAAGCCATGCTGTCAACCATAGCTGATACCCCACTAAGAGATGAAGAACAGAGAGACTTGGAAGACGTCTATCTCGCTACCACGGATCTACAACACTTGGCTGGGGAACTATCAATTTTAACTGATGTAAGAAAAAATCAAAGCCTTTCTCGAGTAAAGTAATTCTGAAGTTTTAATTACCGGTAGGCAGTAGATTGGTTAACACCCATGAGATATGAACAAAAAAAACTTGCTGAAAATCAAATTCACACATTCAAGCAGGGGCGGATCTAGCTTTTTGCTAAGGGGGGGGGTTTGACCAAAATAATGACGATGCGGAGCATCGTCCACGAGCCGCGAAGCGGCGAGCCGATTTTTTGGGGGGTGTTTATTTGAACCCCGTAAGTGATGTTTTCCTGGCATCTATTAACACAATGGAGACCATAAAAAGCAGTGCATGATAACGTCTTTTTAAATCAAGTAACAGTTTAATACACAGTTATATCCAGAGTTATCATGTGTTTGGTTAAATTACCAGATGAGTTGAATATCTTCTCACAATATTTGCACTTGAAAGGGTTTCTCTTCAGCGTGCGTTCTTTTTTCTTTTTTTTTTTCTTTTTTTTTCCTTTTTTTTTTTTTTTTTGGGGGGGGGCCGTCCAAGGGGGGGGGGTTTAAACCCCCTAAACCCCCCCCGTAGATCCGCGCCTGTCAAGCACAACACACATGTGCACATGTGGGACTGAGTATTCTATTGCTTGAGTCTTGGTTGGGACAAGTGGGTTACTTAATTTCCTTATCTGTCCTTGCCCATTACCCAGCGGTTATTCATGTAATACTCTGTATGATATCTATTTGTAGTCTTAAAGTGACTCGGTAACATCGTTGAAAGTTGATGAAAAAATTACATCATTTTTGTATGAAATGTATGTTACTTAGTTTATTCCTTCTACTGTTCTAACCCTCTGACATGCAAAAAATCCTGAAAAATTCTCAAATCGCGAAGATATCTATGGTTTTCTTTGAAAGCGTCACTGGTGGTCAACACTCTCTATCAGTGATAAACAGTAAATTCTCCCAACCATTTTTGAATTTTCCCAACCGTTTTTTTCATGAAAAAAAGACATAAAACAGGCTGAAAAATCTATCAACACTTAAATGTTTGGAATGGTATGTAGAGTCAATTAATTGTTTTGTGACGATTTACATTCACCTAAAATGTAATTAAATTGTAATAATATAGTTGGGAGAATTAAGGAATCGATCAGATCAGTTTTTCCCAATTTGTATCATCAATAATGGTCCGTTTTTACTCAAATTTTCAGATTATCTTTAAAGTTGATACTCTAAGACAATCCCAAATACTGAGATAATTACATAAATAGAAAGCTTTTAACCCCCATAATAACACCAAATGGTGTCCACCCGACAAAACAAGTTTAGAATAATGAATTTATTCGAGTAAACTCTACCAAAATATCTAAGTCTGAAACCCGGAAGTGCACGTAGAGTCGGGCCTCTATCCGTGACGTCACGAACGGGAGTCATGGGCTCAGTGAGAGTGAATGGCAGTGATATCCCTACGTAAATGCTATCCTGTCAGAGCTTAGATTTGTTGTTGTTAAGGAGTATATTTGATGGATTTTCTGTTTTCATTTGAATGAAGAATAACGAAGCAACATTTTCCAGTTGCTGATTTCTTTTTATATCCTCATATTCACCTATTTGGTAGAGATTTAAGACGAGTTTACTGCTTAGGAATTAAAGTTAAATCGTGCACTTATGAATAGGCGGATGCATTATATTGTCATCAGATGTACATGAGCAGTTTTGTAAAACGAATAGGTCTAGAACTATGATAGTACTTATCATAGATGTGTGTGACTGCCTCAAAAAAGGATACAGTACCAGTTAAACATTTTATGTTGTAAAATATCAAACTTGAACGAGATCATGCAAGCACGCTTCCTCTATAATATTTTGGCGAGTGATGCCGCTCTTGCATGAACGTTCGTGAAGCGAGCAGAATCGGGAGGTAAGACCAAACCGCTGCTCTAGGCGCTGCTTGCTTGTGATGGAACGTACGTGCGCTAGTTATATGTTTATCGGCAATTGCAAGAGAATGAAAGCGACGTTGCCAGCTAAGAAAAACAACTAACAAAGACTTGCTCCTGACTACCGGTGTCAGAATTGGTAGATGAAGGATGTTCAGGGCCAAGGAAGGCGAAAGACATGGGAAAAAGGAAGAAGAAACCATCGGGAGATCGCTGTAGTGTATGGTAATGAACTGTGCATGGGTAGACAGCTACTGTTCACTCCGTGCCTGGGCCGATTTCAACACCAAAACAAATATTACATGGTGAAAATATCGACTAATAGCACATCGTTGGCATGTATATGTCATAATTTTTAAAAGGGGAATTGATATTAATACTATGAAGTACTAGAGGTAAAGAATTGTACATAGAATTATGATTTATTAGACTTTTCAGCCTTTGAAACAAAAATATGCAGAAAATCGTATCACTCTGCACATGTTTGCTATGGAACATCCGGGTACGTGAATATACTCTCTCCCGGACGTGAGGTCATAAATAGTAGACCAGCGCTGTGACTGATTTTCTATGCAAAGAGAGGCGGATATTTTAGACATTTCAATTGAGGATTTCAAGTAGACAGAATTTTTGTGTGATATACTAAGTAATTGAAAAACTTAAAAATAACATATACTTGCCGTAGGTAACAAATTAAGAGACATTTATTTGCTTAGAGTATCAACTTTAATTGTACATCTAGCGTTGAAGTCACTACCTTAACACCACTATCTCTCATCTTAACAATGTTACCAAGTCCCTTTAAAGATCAATGTGTGTTTGGTTTGGGTTTGTTAAATTTTCTTGTCATTTTTTAGAACTCAAGCATAGAGTAAAGTACCCGGTAATCGGTCAGCTCCGGTTTTCGGCCAATTGGTTGGATACATGGTAAAATCACTTTAAAATACATCGCATAATAGCATAACACATATCCCACACATACCATACCATGCCAGTGTCACTGAAGAACCACATTTGCAATGAAAAATATATCCTAAAATATCACATTTTAGCGATGTAATCGGCGGTCCCGCTACCCAAATCTGAAAAATCGAGTTTCTTACGCGTGTATGTAAGAAATATGGGTACCATAAAATGAGCTTTATTTCAAGTATTTTTCAGATATAGAGCCCGATTTTGTGCTGGTCGCAAGCTCAAAAGTATCTCATCGCATGTATTAAATCAATGCAGCCGCACACCGCGACGCACACACGATATGTCCGTCTAATTCAGATTCCAACTTCCGATCACCGCTGTGCCTGTATTCGGCCAGGCGAGCACCCGGGAGCTCCGGCGTGGGATACCTGCTCCGCCCGCTTGTGCTATACATCAGCGCAGAAACGCACGGCGCGCGCGCGCGCTTCCTATTGACTTTGTACATGCGGCCGTAAACTGAAACGCTCGGCCGATAACCGGCTCCAAAACAGTGAAAATTGAAATGAATATTGTCATGGCAATTCGTGATTTTTTGGGGGGATTCTTTTTTTGTTTAAATAATAATAATATTTGCTTCATGATTTGAACAAGAAATGATAATAAATAGGAAGTAAAGAGTCCAATAAATAGGATTTTGTCTTAAGTGGCCGAAAACCGGGTACTTTACTCTAATTATTTTTGTGTGGTGTATGTTGCCAGGATTTAATAACCTTCATATATTCAGGTTTTTATTTTAAGAGAGTTGAGAAATTTATGTATTCTCAATGAAAAAATTATTTATGCTTAGATGTTCACCTCAAATGTGTTCAGTGATGGAACATTTACAATCAAGTTACGTGTAAATCCTTTAATCTACCATTCATTTCTTGCTCTTTTCAGAACTCTACAGGACCATACCCCACCTCTTATTTGAAGGTAAATATCATTAGTCTGAAACATTTTCATTACATGTGTACGAGTGTAGAGTAGAGTTCTTTTGAAATGTGCTATCTTTTTTATGTATACTTGTAGTTTGTAATGAGTAGATATAACAGTTTTGTTATATTAGTAGAATACAGTTATAGATACAAAACAATGAAGCAAACATATTTGAAGGAAAAAAAAAGATCTTGCAGCAAAATTTAAAAAATCATTGTCTCTGCTCATAATTACCATGAACAAAATGATACATCAAGAAATTATTTTACTATATATCTGACCAAATTGTTGATATTCAAGAACAATCTCTGCGAATTCAATTTGATTTAATAGGTTGACAATATTCTATATTTTTGTCTGTTTTTCTTGTAGGCTATATCTAACTTATACAGTGATCAGTTATCTGAGTTTATCAGAAGACATCTCCTGTGTCTAAAGTCTGATCTATTAGCCGATTCTGCAGGTATGTCCACACATTTCTTGTTTTATTGTAGTGGAGCTGTTTGTTTGAATGCCATGGTTAACATTTTGAAAAACAAGAACTTTTTCCAGAAAAAGAGTTCTCCAGACATACGTTGTTATGCATTATAGACAAGTGAAATAGGTACTTGTTATATAAGGATGGACTGGAAAGTTATGAAATTTGAAGTTTCAATCAATCAAACACAAATTGACAGCTCTGTGACGTATCTTGCGAGCTCCCCTCCTATTTGCTTTATACATAAATATTACAAATTTCAACTTTCTTCGTCATTGATGACAGAATTTTTTTTCTTTCTACATAGGGGTTTAAATACATATAAGCAATAAATAAATTTTGGGTGCATGTATCATTTACAATTTTCTTGAGGGAAATTTTTCTTTTAGTACAGAGCCAATAAGAGGGGAGCTTACAAGATACGTCACAGAGTTGCTATTTTGTACTTGATTGATTGTACCTTCAAATTTCATAATTTTCCTATTTTTAATTGATATTTGCTCAAAATTTCTCTGACCTGTTCCTCTCATTTTCTTCTCCTATTATATCCAATTTAATATCAGGACTTCCCCTTTAACGGACTAAATCAAGAGCCTTAATGTATCTGAGAGAAGTTGGTATTCAGTATGTCTAATTTCAGACTCAAGATATATGATATACAAAGATAAATATGGCACATATTAGTGTGGTTTGAACACAGCTAACTCTTGTCATTCTTTGCATTGCCCATAGATGCAACCTCAAGCTCGCATTCACCACTTGACGATAACAGGAGGTTAGCTGAGCAAGATCTGACCACCCTGAAGAGCTCGTACAAGCTTCATCAGCCAATGACACCCCTCCAATCGGACGTTGATCCCGAGGTCAAGATGCGTGGGACGGAAGAGATTTGGGGACCCTCCGATGTCCTTCCTTCTGCAACTCGAGCTCTGAGATTGCATCTAGATGTTACTATGAAAAGGTAGAAGGTTGATAACTGTTGTTCTTTTAGATCGACTGATCATGTGTCCTTCAAATTGATGATGATGATAATCTTTTTATGTACTTGACAGCTAAGAAAGCAAGAAAGCAAGTATATATAGGCTTTCAGATCAAACTTGACGATCTATTGTCTTTAAGTCTGATTTGAAAGGGCACAAGTGCATCAACTTGTTTTTGAACCTCTGACCTTCCCCTACTAGAGTTCTGCTCTCCCACTGAACCATCATGCCCCCTACATAATCTATAAATTGAGATATTTCACTATTTGATGTAGTGTTAGAAATAGACAACTATGATATAATAATAATAATAATAATAGTGGGTTCTTGTATAGCGCTCATGTCTGTCATACGTGACACTCCTGGCGCTCCCAATTATTACCCTGGCTTTAGCACGGCTGCCATACAGCGCTCTAGCATTTTAAGGAATTAATTCCTGCCAGGTATGTTATCTCTCTCTCTGTAGATGTTGATTGTAACAGATCAAATAATCAAATGATATATGAAACTATATCATGTAAGAAAGTTCATTCTGGGAGATTACTTTTAATAGAGGTAGTGAGTGTCATTGAAAATAACTGCTCAGTGTAAAAACAAAATTCCAGATAAGAAAGAATGAAACATTCTGTACCACTTTAGACCCTTCAGCTTGAACCAAACATAATTGCAATATGAGCTCAATAAACATGCACTTTGTTATCCTTCCAGTGCAATGCAGTTAGAAATGGGAACACGTAAGGAGGATGGCAAGTCCGACCTGGGAGACTCGGAGATACATGATCTTGAAGAGTTGCTCTCAGAGGTCAAAGGTCATTTGGAAGCGTGCCAAACTTGCGTACATGAAGCCGAGACAGCCCTTGCCAAACTAACAGGTCGAGTGGAGCCAGCAAAGCTGAAAGAACCTGGTAAGATTTGATCGCTCACTTTTATGAAAATAACTAAGATACTACACATATATGAGAGTGTCTTATGTGGTCGCTAGATGGGGCCCATGTATTGTAATAATGAAATATAGATAAAGTGGCAGATATGCTTGTGCAATATGGTATTTTAACTTTTTTGAAGAAAAAAAACCTTTTGATTT
This sequence comes from Strongylocentrotus droebachiensis, assembly GCA_035222895.1. Classification (NCBI taxonomy): domain Eukaryota; kingdom Metazoa; phylum Echinodermata; class Echinoidea; order Camarodonta; family Strongylocentrotidae; genus Strongylocentrotus; species Strongylocentrotus droebachiensis. The sequence continues at coordinate 443,282 of JAVYIG010000788.1, forward strand.
TTCTTTACAAATCTTTGTAAGACACCTTTAATTTTCTGGCCAAGTTGACATATAATCTGATGAATATTTAGAGTATTTTTTTTTCTTTCTCTCTCTCTCTCTCTCTCTATTGCTGACTTTGTAAATGCATTCCGGGAAAAAAAACTATATCTCTTAGCTCTATGAATGTTACAGCACAGCCCTCCCTCAAAATTTACTACCTTAATAAAAATGAGTACCGGTAGAAAGAGAAAAAATATGAAATTCAAAAGTATTGATGTTTCCCTTCATTGTGGTATTATTACACAAATTAAGCTGTTTTTGGAATGTGCATTACATTAATCTGTATGAATTTCAAAAGCTATGTGGTATCATCTATTTTAACATTTAGAGGCAGTTTTCTCACCATTCTTCCTTCTATCTCTTCTCACTTTCTCCTCTTCCTTCCATTGTTTTCTTCTTGGATTGATCTCTTCAGTAATGAGCAAGACAGAGACCGAGCAATTGAAAGCTAACATACCAACACCCCAGCATCTAGACTTCATATCACCCAAAGACTCAGATATTGACTTCATTGAAGAGGAGGTGAGCATGACCTTTGTCCTTTCATCGATTAAAGGGATCATTTAACAATGTTGAATCTGAGATGCATGGCCCTACGTGTTATCAGTGTCTGTGATATGGTGTAATATTGGAGCCCTAAAACAATTGCGCTTCAAAGTGCCTCAAAAAAGTAAAAACCTTTGAGTGACCGGTTTAACCATACTCGTTTTCCCCAATAGACTGTAGTGTTATGAAAACCGTTTGCAAACGAAAAATTTTATTTCGATTTTCAATCATTAATATCTTGATAATCAGACAGGCGATCGGCTTGTAAAAGTCATGGGGTTCCTGACTGACCTAAAGGTTTATAATTATCATTGCAGCGTGAGCTAAATCAAGGATTTTTTTAAAGGATCTAAGACAAAGTTACCTGATCTCTTTATTTACTGCTCAATCAGTACTTCACCATGGTTACTGCTATACACAACATCTCTCATAAGTATACCATGCTTCTCCTTTCCTATTGCAGTTAGCTTGACAACTTGATTGATGAATAGTAAAACAATTGTAAATGTATAACTACATACAACATATTTCTTGCTTTTACAGATCTAATAAAGAGTAAATCAGTTATATGAAACTTTCTGTTGGTGATGCATTGTTCCGTAGACTGATTTAGAATTAAAGCCTTTGTATGTGTTAGTTGATAGGCTATTAGTTGAAAATGATGAGAATGCTATCCTTATTTCTTCATCTAAATAGCTTTATTTTTATATCATTTCCCACTTTTTATCCATCTCTTTTCTTTCACCTACCTATATCTACCTACTGGTACATGTATCTCCCAACTAATTTGTTTCTCGTACTCTGCCTTTTCTTCATTTTGATATTCCTTCTCCTCTCCTCCTCATCACCTATATATCTCCAGGTGTTTGAGGCTTACATTGATCCAGAGAAAGATGATAACATACCAGATTACAGCATGGAGGATTTGATTGAAGAAAGGGTAAGCTACTGTTGTGTATGATCCAAATGATATATTTTATTAAAGTTGAATGAATCATTCATTATGTCATTATACTATTAAACTGTCTCTTAAAATGATATATTGGGTTTAATTCAACCATTGAAATCAATCAGTTTTTGTTACAAAGCAGAGGTTGTGTATGATCCAAATGATATCTATTATTAAAATTTAATAAATCATTATGTCATTATACTATTAAATTGTCCCTTGATAATATATATTGCATATAAATTCAACCGTTGAAATGAGTTTTTGTTACAAAACAGAGGAGAATTACCCCAAATAATTTTTTTTTTCCCCTGTGAATTGTCCTGGCAGAGATTTAGAAAAAATATTCCCCATGTACACAAATCATAAATTCAAATTCAGGGTGTTGTTTACACTGTAACAAAACCTAAGGGGAAACCCTGGTTGAGTGATCCACATGCATATCCCTAGCAGTAATATACTGGGAGGAAAGACCCCAGGGTCACACTGGTTTAGTTCACTTTTCCCCTTCCTGGCACAATTGATGTCAACATTTAATAACATTAAAGATATAACATATCTCTTGTTTCATTCAACTCTCTTTATTTTTGTCTTCTTCCAGAGAAAGAAGAAGCAAGATTCTGAAGATGCTAAACACATGCTGATGGAACTCAACTCGGTGCTAACAAAAAGAGAAGGAGAAAAAGAGAAGATGAGAAGGGAGAGGAGAAGAATGAAGGATGGAGGGGATTCAGTCAAAGAAACAGAAACACTTCGTGAACTGAATGAAGGAGGGATAGATAGTACGATTGATGACAGGACATTTGGAGATGGAAAGACAAACACCCCTGTAACCTGCGATGGTTCGTTGAGTGAGTTAGAGAGCGGAAATAACCCTACACTGTGTGACAGTTTAACTGATTTAGATCATAATCAGACATTATCCCATGAACATCATGAACACAACGAGAGGCATATAGGTAAAGCCAATCCTCAACAATTATCAAATGATATCAATTGTACCGAGGACTCCTCATCTGAAACAAAATTACTAGAAGTCGCCGCCAATGGGGACGATGAAAAATATGATGACCCAAAAAGTGATGACCAAAGAAGTGATGACCAAGTTCTTCGCCATCAAATGTCATTGAATGGTTGCCAGGATGTTGGTTCTTCAGGAAGTGGTGAAGGGTATGATGCCTCAGGTATTGGAAGGAGTACAGAGACAACGATAAGAAGGCCAGTTCCAAAGCCAAGAAAAAACATCGGCAAAAGACTCAATCCTTCAAGCGATGGAAACGTGCCACCTCTTGGATCGGACTCCATTGCAGCTTCCCATGAAAGTGGCCAACCTTCTCTTGTAAGGTCTGACCAGAACTATTGTGATGCTGAAGAGAACAAGAGTTTGGACTCTGAAGGACATGGTTCAGAGAGTGGAGATAGAGAGGGGGTGTGTCAGTGGAGACAGCAACCCATGGCTATACCGTTCATGCAAGGGTTAGCAGCAGAAGCTGTCAGGATATCAAGAGAAAGGCAATCCCTGGCTGAAGATACATTCGGAGACTGAACGTTCTGGCATCTTGCCGTCGATGATCATTGACTTGATTTCTTTATTTAATCAATAAGTTATTGATTGGTTAAATCTGTTTCTTATTTTCGGACACATCTTCCATTTCCTGATGATCTTGGTTCAACGTGATGCGATGTGACGTTACATCACAATCTCGTCTCTCAATGCTTTATAAGATGAATACCCTTGGGGAATCCCCCAAAACTTAATTCCATTTTTATAATTTCTATAAGTTGTTATATAATTACGCCGCCATGCAATCTCAAAGTTTTCAAAGTTGTAATTGGATTTTGTTCTCGTCATATAGCATAGATTTTACCATAGGGTTAATTCACCTCCCCCCCCCCCCTCTCTCTCTCTCTCTCTCTTTGTCTTTTGAATGGTTTGTGTTTTAGCCCAGAGAAAATTTAAAGAACTAATTTACTTTAAATGTTTTAGAGTATGTGCAGCTCACCAAGTCTTTGGGGATGTAGGCCCCATAATGAAGTGTTTTATGAAAATGACAGATATAATAAGTATTCAATGTATAGATGGTAATGAGTAATAATTATGTTTCCTGCATTTTCTTGCCATTTTGCATATTGTCTATGAGAGTAATGTTGGTGTCCACACCTGAAATAAAAACTTTCAATGTATTCAAGAGAATATTGAGATTTATTGCTTGCTTGATTTTAAAGGGGGAGTCCACCCTGATATAAAGTTGGTTTTAATGGAAGCAGAAAAATGAGAGAAACAGGTCAGTGAATGCTTGAGCCAAAACAAAAAGATTAAAACTTATGAAGATTTGAAGGTGTGATCAATCAAACATATCGTCCTTGTTTTCACGAAGTGACGGTAGTGAGGAAAATCGTAACGCAAAGTGAATGCAATTTTTTTTTCACTACCGTCACTTCGTGAAAACAGCGACGATATATTACCAACTCTGGGGCGTATCTTGTGAGGTCACCTCCCATTTACCCTCTACTAAAAATCTTCAAAAACGTGTATTTACTATTAAGAAATTTTTTAATTATACATTCACCCTGAATTTTCTTTTTGCAAATGTGTTTTTGTAAGACCCCTGTCAAGTCATCAATAACTTATATAATGAGAAGAACAAAAAAAATTCTGTACAGAGCAAATTTGAGAAGTGTGTTTCACTGACCACAACTTCAAAAATTCATAAATTTACTAATTGTTAATTGAATATTGATCAAATTATTGCTAATTTGTTTCTCTCAATTTTTTACTTTTATTAAAACCAAGATAATATCAGGACGGACTTCCCCTTTATTAAAGAGCGTTATACAATTGGTAATTTTATCGATCTTGAAATGAAACAATAGGAATACACTAAGGGAAATATTAATAAATTACAGAGAGTAGCTAAAGAGGTAAACCAAGAGCGCAGAAGAGAGAATGAGAGAGAGAGAGTGATTCAAAGAGATAAAGAATAGTAAAAGAACAATATGATGAACAAATAAAAGTGTTTGCAAAATTATTGAAAGAGAGTATGGTTCACAGGAAGAAGGTAATTACATTTAACTGGATTACTGAATGGTGTGAAACAAAATTATCAACTAAAACAAAGGGATTTCAGGAAAAAAATAGGAATCCATAGATTGTCTCTTACTGGATATCTTTTAAGTCTGTCTTCCGTTGCTCTCCATATCTTTAAGGGAAGTCTTAGCTTTGCAAAACTTGAGTAATTCTGGTTTCTTTCAAATTGATGTTGAGGAAAAAAAAAATCAACCCTCCATATAAACTGAATAAAAGATCCTTACAAATTCCTTTATTCCTATCATATGGCAGTTAATATAAATGTTAAAACTCTACTAAATACATTGGAGCCATGGTACCTTTAGCCCCGCCCCCCTCCCCCCCCCCCCCCCAGGAAATTTCGTGATGCTATTCAATTAGTGTCCTCTACAAACATTAGGTGAAACGTTTTGGAGTTCAGTGACCTTTTATGACCTCATGTCGGCCTAAAAATGGAGAGTTTATAGATCACCTTCACCCCTCGAGTTCACTATGCTCCCTCGCACTGGCGTAATGATGGGGGGCTGGGGGCAGTTGTCCCCCTAATGAAATTCAAGCGTGGTTTATATCTGATTCGATACCAGTGATTTACAAATGTTGCTGAAATGGCATTGTATTTCCCTGAGCTTACGAGGGCTCTGCCCCCTGGACCCCACCAAGGGCCCAAAGGCGAGCCCATGGTTGCTCATCTGATCATAATTAAATGTCTAAAAACCCTGAGCTTCCGGGGGCTTCGCCCCTGGCGGCCACCAGGGCCCTAAGGCGGGCCCCTGGATGCTCATCTGACCGTAGTTAAATGCCTAAAAATACCTGAGCTTCCTGGGGCTCTGCCCACTGGACCCTAACAAGGGCCCTAAGGCAGCCCCTGGATGCTCATCTGATCGTAATTGAATGCCTTAAACCTCTTAGATGCCCGGGGCTACGCCCCCTCTACCCCACACCAATTAGTGACGTACATGCCAGTGTCACAAATAAGGTATCAAAATATGCTCATCCGACCGTAATTAAACGCCTAAAATCCCTGAGCTTCATGGGACTACGCACCTTGACCCCGCCGGGTCTTTGCCCCTGGACCCTACACCAATTTACTTTCCACTTGCTTCGCTCGCTTTGCCCCACCTGATCGTAAATACATTAGAGCCCCACCCCCCCCCCCCCCCCCCACACACACACACGCACATTGGAAAACGTTCCGCGGGGCCTGCATGTAACATGTAAGAGCGGGTATGATGCAGATTTTTTTCTGCACCCCCTAACGTTTTTGCTCATTACGCCACTGCTCCATCGTCCCTCGCATTTCGTCCCCCCCCCCCAGCCATTAAAAGAAATCGCCGCCCCTGCTTGACTATCAATAGGCAAAGAATTGTAAAATACTTGAAAGTTTAAATCCATAAGAAATTTCAAAAAAAAAAAAAAAGGCAAGGATTAAATTGGCAGATTTTGTAAATATAGTCGCACAAGACTCTAATTGGCAAATCACAAGCTTGGAAATTAAGAGATAATTATGTTAACATAGATTATATCAAACCTAATATGATACCAGTGATACTTAAATTGTCAAATATGTTATGCCCTTTCCTATCTACACCCATTGTAAGGAAGTGCTTCACATCCGTTTATATCTTTTCCCACAAAGATTAGCATTTTAAGGAAATCAATGAGGAAGAAACACTCAAAGTACTTTTAAACACCATTTCCTTTAAGTGGGCCTGAATTCACTTACTAACAAGATCCTAGGAATTCAATCAATCCTCCGGGATTTAGTCTCGTGTGTCATACCTATTATATCCATTAATACCTTTAATTTGTGTGCATCGAATTAAACATCGCAAATTCGACTTGCACGATAATAGATTATAGTTGTAAGTGACTCTTGGTCATTTTTAACAGCATGTAGATTGACATGCATCACCTATTCCTTTTCCTAGGAGGCAGACTATATCATGAAAAGATTGGGTTTGAATTTAGACAGTTTTGTGTCAAGGGTACAATGCCATGTACCGTTAAGCGACAAAAGAGCATGTACACAATTGAAATGAGCACGATTATAACCTTTCTTTCAAAATCTGAATAGCATCATCCGGTCGCGGACAAAATGGGGATTCCCCGCGCCCAATAGTTGGGAAGGATCAGACCGGGGAATCGTTGATTTCATGACCCCATCCTACTCTTTAATTGCGTTTTTGTTTTTCCTTTATGAGATAGTAGTGGCGTATCCTAGTCTCCATAGGGTAAACAGGCGCGGATCTACGGGGGGGGTTAGGGGGGTTTAAACCCCCCCCCCCCCTTGGGCGGCCCAAAAAAAAAAAAAAAAAAAAAAAAAAAAAAAGGAAAAAAAAAGAAAAAAAAAAGAAAAAAAGAAAGAAAAAAGAACGCACGCTGGAGAGAAACCCTTTCAAGTGCAAATATTGTGAGAAGATATTCAACTCATCTGGTAACTTAACCAAAACACATGATAACTCTGGATATAACTGTGTATTAAACTGTTACTTGATTTAAAGGTATTACAAAGTTTTGGTATGGGGTCATGAATTCGGTTCAAATTAAAATATTGGAAGCATATGCGTTCCTACAATATTCATTGATCGTTGCCGCGGTTGAAATCGAGTCTGAAGTTACGAAATTATAAATAATAAACTCTTTATGTTGTATAGCTCCCTCTCAAGGTCAAGATGTTAATTTAGCTTTGGAACAATGTTTCTTGACTAAATCGACCGATTAGCTATTCCCGTTTGGAAATTATATATTAAAACTAAATATTCTGAGATTTTCATGGTCGCAGCTACCATTGTACGGCCATAGGCGCTAATCAAAATTTACCGGGAGCACCGGTAAATTTTTATATTCAATTTTTCTCGAATACAGAAGTGTTTTAGGGGCTAATTTTTTAAGTGCTTATAATACATCCACAGGGGCATCCAAATATATCAAAATTGTAAAGATTCACTATCCACCCAATTTTCAAAATTTCCCAAAACTTTGTATTACCTTTAAAAAGACGTTATCATGCACTGCTTTTTATGGTCTCCATTGTGTTAATAGATGCCAGGAAAACATCACTTACGGGGTTCAAATAAACACCCCCAAAAAAAATCGGCTCGCCGCTTCGCGGCTCGTGGACGATGCTCCGCATCGTCATTATTTTGGTCAAACCCCCCCTTAGCAAAAAGCTAGATCCGCCCCTGGTAAAGGCTGGTGTACAAATGCATCCACCCCACGTTAAAGAGGAGGTTAAATCAATGAAGGTTTGCAATGGTCTTTACGCTATACCCCGGGCACGATTCTGCTCTATAATATCTATTTATGGATACGCTACTGGATATTTTGACAACCAGTAATAATGACGCCTAAATAAATTCACTCAAAACGTCCTCAAGAAATAGACCCGACTGTTAACCTTTTGACTGAACTTATTTTACAATGTCAAAGGAAACTACAGCGATGAAAAAGGACACGATCGAGGGCCAAAGAAAACATTATTTTACTCAATGTCTTTCTATTGGCCTTTAGGTCGATCGGGAATAAATTCCATCACGGCGAACGTTTCTGAAACTCAACGACGCTGGTTAATTATGAGTTCGGGTTAAACGTGTATGTTCATAATAATTCCTTTCAGTGGTGGATCTAGGGTTTTTATGCAGGGGCCGGGGGGCATATTCTGAAAAATCTCTTACAATTCAGCAAGAAGAAAGCAAGGCGAACAAAGATCACATTTGCATTCTTCATGTTCCTTCGTCAGGTGGTACTATGATTGTATTCATGACCCCCCCCCCCCCCTCCCCCTCTCCCGTTTTCCAATGTGCATCGTAAATCATTGATCCTTCGTTGTTTTCAGGTATCGTTATAAAAATGCCTTCAAAACAAGAAATAAAGAATATAAGAACATGAGTTTATAGAGCATTTTAATAAACACATTATGCCGACCAATCGCACAAAACATAGGCATTGAGTTTTAATTCTTAAGTTCATAATTTGAAGCCTAATTAATGAAATATGCTTTTGATATGCGATGATGATGGAAATTCCGTGCACGCGATGTATAGGCCCAGTAATGAGTCATCCATATTTGATGCAGAACACTCTCCGCGTGCCCTTCGTCGTTCAAAGGACAATCGTCCACTGTTGACTGCATTCTGTTCAACAATTTCTATACATCCCCCTGGTATTGAAATTATATCAACAGCGTTCTGTATTATAACGCCCTACAGGCATGTACAACAGCAAACAGTACTCGTGGTAATTGGAATGAGAACTGTGGATGCATGCCTGTCGATCTGTGTGTCAGATATTGGTATAAAGTCGATCAGATGTACGTGCTTGCCGTTGGATATCATTTTGTGCTGCTATGATAACGTCCAGTCCAGCAACAGACGACAAGTTGTAATCCGAGTAATTTGTGTCGCGTTCGCTGGCGGGAAATAATGGCGGATACTGGATTCAAATTCTCTCGTCTGGGAGGAGGAGGAGGGGATGACCAAGGGGGAGAGGGGAAGGGAAGTCAGAAGCTTTCGCGGGTAATATCGAGAGCAGGCCACCAGGAGATTCGTCGACGAATCCGATGATGACGATGGTGCTCGGTAATGGACAAGGAGCCAGGGGATCTGTCAAAGCGGTACGGAGGACGACTCTCTTGATGATGGCTCTGGTAGGCGTCATCTGTCTGTTGGCTGTTGTTTTGTCTGGACTCGCTCTCTCTCGTGTGATGTCTATTGAGACACCGGGTAAGTAAATCGTTTGTTTTTGTTGGCTCTGAAAGAATGATGATGTGCAACAGGGAGGAATGTAAGAGATTTTGCTATTCTCAAATTAAAATGCTGAAGAAGAAAAAAAAGT